>VDFB02075321.1:1217500-1318343 GCA_007258455.2 Sequoia sempervirens
CTCTTCCTCTGTCCTGTTGGAACTATAAAAATCTGATGATTTTTACATATCTTTCATCCCCCTGAGGCTCCATTTGAGTCCTACCTTTGGCACATTTTCCTCATTTTATGATATTTTTACCCATATTTTGGTCGTGTGACCCCATAGAATCCATTGAGTCATGCATTTTTCATGTTGTGGTCCATATCAGCATAGGTCTATCTAGGTCTCCCCGACCCATGTTGCCTGTGTGTTAACATATGTTTGTAGCAAGTGATCGGCAAGACTCATTCATTGTTATAGCGATCGACATTCACCTGTAGGTTTCTATCGACATGCATTTCACATGGTTTCAGCGCCCGAGGAGGAACCTATCGGTAGGAGTTTGGTCATCGGGATAGTGTCTCATCGATTTTGAATTGTCTCCTCGACTAATGCATGTGGAGGTTCATCGGCGAGAGCTTGGCGATATCGTAATGTGATCTTGGCGAGGTTGTTAAGTCTTGTCGACACAGGGTTTTCGTCAGCATGTTCTCGAGGAGAGTCTTACCGAACAACACATGGATGGTTTCTTCAGCCAAACATATTGCTTTCGGTGTGAGGTCATAGCGAATATACATTGTCACACTGACCGGTGGGGGGAGGATGCATATCGGTAAGAGTTGAGGCTTTTGAAGTAATGTCTTGGTGAGTGACCTTCGGTCTCGCTGATAATACAATGAGGACTTTGTCGGGATGAAAATTGGATTGCCTCAGCGACACACAAGATGGATAAAGTCTTTCGGTAAAAAAAAGTGCACTCTGTATGAGGTCTCCCCGATGTCAGTATGTTAGGGCGATCCACATAAGATAAAAGAATACATCAGCGAGAGAACTAATTTTTCACAGTGACTCATGATGAATGAAGATTTTCAGTAAAGCAAAGTCTAATCTGTGAAATGTCTCTCCGATATCTCAAGGTTATAGCAAAACGGATGAAGCAAGGAAGCACGTTTCGGTAAGAAAATTTCTTATGTCTCAACGACTGGGAGATGGCATTCGGGGTGACTCTTGGTATAATGAAGCATTATCTACATGATGTTTCCCTAACTCCATGAGGTCACAGTGAAACACATTGGGACAGGAGGATTTTCTTTGGTTTCGACATAACAAATAGAATGCTATAGCGACATGCAAGAGGCAAAAGGATGCATATCGCTGAAACATAACGAGATCAAAACTAGGAAATAACGCGCTCGCATTATAACGTGAGTGCGTTATATTTTTCTTTGGGAATCCCCAAGCCTTAGCATTGGTAGTTGCCTTGGAATACCAACTCAGAGGCTTAGAGGGCATTCCTAATGACCAGAGACGTGTTTTTGCAAATTCTACAATTTTTTCACATAATCAGGTTCGTGTTCACCATCAGGATTGCATCTGGTTCAATATCGATAAAAGAAAACACATGGGTAATGTTAGGTTCTCTCTTAGCTATCCAACGATGTAATTTTTTTCACTTTTTAACAATGTTAAGCCTTTCATCCATAATTTCTTTTGTTTGTATGTCTCTTTTTGCCAAAAAATAGTGTTTGTTTTTTTTTGTTATAAATTAACCGTTCATCGAAATTTCAAATAAATTACATTTTTAGAAACTAAACTCTATTCTACATTTAAAATAAAAAATAAAAAAAATCAATTACCTTCAAAAATTTTTAGGGGGAGCATGGCCAAAATTCTGCTTTTCAGGAAGTGCCCACTTAGAAAATTAGTAAAAAATCAAATATTCATTAAAAAATAATTAGAAAAATCATGCATTAACTAGATACTATTAGCTAACTTTTGACCGTTGCGATTTTAAAAATACTACAAAAAATTCACCTCGAATTAGGTACAAGAGTTGCTATGTTATGTTTTTCGACAAAAATAGCACCAATTTGTGTACATCCCTCTTTTGAACCCTTAATCTCAACCATTTTCAAAATAAATTAGTAGTTTAGAAAGTAGACTCGGAGCACTTCGATCCTTGTTTTTGTTCCATCTCAAAATTTTGAGTGTAACTATCCTCAATTTCATGTCCAAGGTCAGTATTTCCTGATTTCAGAAAAAAAAAGTGGCCACTTAAGCCCCCTTTTTGGGAACCATCTTGGTGCACTTACCCATGAGAAAGATTAGGATACAAATGACTTGCTATAGGTTGGCTCCCATGTGACATACTAGTTCTCTTTATGATTATTTGTGATTTTGTGTATATAATGTGATCCTATTGTAGACATCCAAATTTTACCACTTCTATATGGTCAAATTTGTCTCCTTATTCATCCCTTTAACTCATACACCTCATCCTCTTGGTCAGTATTAATTAAATCACTTAATATTTCATGGTCTACCTAAGGTCCATAAAGTATTTAATTTAACAATTAAATGCTTTACCTTACACCTTTTCCTCTCTAAATTAAATAAATATATCAATTTATTTAATTTAGTCATTTGACCTTTTTGAATAAAATCAATTTTAAATTCTTCCTTTTTCTCTCTCCTTGTCACATCCTCCATAACCCCTTTCTAATCTAGATTAATTTAATTAATTCATGATTAGAATGTGCATCCTCTTAATCAAGGATTAATGTCACATCCTCCTACATTTTCCACTTGCCTCTAATATTTTATTAATTTTCTTAATCAAATGTTTGCACAACCTTAATCAAAGTCATTAGCCATATTTAGCATACCTTTTTAGTCAACCTTTTTATTTTCCTTTCTTAGAATTGACCCTCTTTCCCATGTCAATTTTTAATTCACGTTTATTCATCCTAGGTCTCTCTCCTCCCCATGTGAGATTTTAATTCACATTTTATCCTTTTAAGGTTTACCTTATCCCCATGCAACTTCTAGAACATTTGAGTTGTCACATCAAGTCACATGTGACAAACTCCCACCTTTTTGGAGACTCTCTCTTATCCACTAGATTCTCCCAAGTATGTGAATTTTTAATTCAAATTTATACTTCCAAGGTACTTGTCCTTCCTCCACATCATGTACCTCCCTTCCACCTCACTTCCACATCATCTTATTCTAGGACATCTCACATTCCACATGTCAAGATGTGAGGGCTTGTGAGTCCTCAATTCACCATAGCCCTACATCTTGACCTTGGTGGCTCAATCTCAACCATTTAATTCTATAGAGAATTCAAATTTCTCTATAAATACCCCCTCTTATAATGCATTTGGGGGGACTTAGTCATTTTGCACCTACATGCTGCCATTTTGAACACTCAACTCACAAGCATTTCTTCTTACTTAGCCAAGCCATTTTAGCCATTTGCATTTGCATCCTATCATATTTCAATCTTGCATTTAATCATATATATAGCCATCCAAGGAGTACAAAAGTATTCAAAATCAAAGGCCAACCAAGGAATTTCAACTGCAAAGAGAAGGTATAATCATTTGCAATCTTCTTTCATTTTATCTCTTTGTGTTAACAATTCCTTAGGATAATTTTGAGGTGTCCCTTTGTGTTTTCTCTCATTGCATTATTGTTGTTTTTGCATATTTAGGGTTGATAAATATTTAGGATCACACCCACATATTGTGCTTCTTGGCATGTCTTTATGTTTGAGTTTTCTTTGGCTACCCTTGTTACTTTGTTGGTGTAAGGATACAAAGGAAGCAAATCTATTGTGACATTCTTCTATTTGTATCTTCATTCTTCTATTTATCATAAACATTGTCTTTTTCTTGTGTTTTACTTTTGGGGATGATGTAAAGCATTGAGACATTTAGGTCTCTTGCACGTTGACCCAAAATTATTGTTTGTCTTCTATCAAGCTCTATGTGTCTTTTCTCCTTTATGTTTATTGTTCCATGAGATATTTAGGGAATGATGATCATTCCAAGCTCTATTATATTGCTGTAGAAAATACATGCATTGATCCCGAATATGTGGATCCCTTATGTGTTATCCATGGATTGCATATGGGGGGAAACCTTCTTTTCATGATGTAACTTTATTTGGAAACATATGCTTGGAATAGGGCTTTCCAAATAAGCTCTCATGACCCTTTTAAAATTGGCATATATCATTTCTACTTTAAAGTAATTTCTCACAACATGGTTTTTAGCAATTACTTTTAAGTGGGGGCATACATTGGAATTATTTTGACATTGACATTAGCATAGACAATGTCACTTCACTTTTGTTCACTGAGGTTGAACTTGGTGTAGAGTTGGCATAAAATTGATCATATTGTGGTACCTTAGCAAAGTTCACACCTTGTAGAACTAGTGTGTGTTTCTCAGGATTTGGGGCTCACCTAGTGTATATCAAATTGCACTAGCCCTTGTGAGTGCATTTGATGGATGTAGCATAACATAACTTTCTCATTCATCCCTTTTGCATTACCTTTGGCATTGTTTGCTTGTGTATCTTGTCTTGCTACTCATATTTTACACATCTTATGTGTCCCTTTGTACTTATGTTGATTTTCCATGGGATCTTGGATCTTGGGGGCTTAATCATCCTCCTTGATCTTTTTCATCCTACCCCATTAACATTTGTACACTTTGACCTCTCTTGATGCATATTTGTCTACTTTAGTGTGAGTTTGAATGTAAGTTCATACTCACTAAAGTGGGGGTTAAATGTAGTGTAAGAAATTTTTACCCTTTACAATTTAACAATTTATTTGGGTTCCTTAATTAATTAGACTTAATTAAGCTTTTAAATGCCTAAATTATGCATTTCAAATCCTTATTGATCGTATTTTCCAAAAGGGAAACCAACATTTAATTAATGCAATTAATAATTAAATCACATTAGAGAATGAGTGTCCTAGAATTTTACGCTAGGACCCATTCAACCATGGGTGAATGGGTCCTCCTTAAGTTCTTTTGATGCCAAATGTGAGGAGGTAACAATGTCTTATGGGAAACTCAGTTTATGGGGGACCTTTTGCGCTAAACTGAGTGACCTCCAAGTTTTTAGAGAAGCCAAGTTCTTCTATAATGGGGACTGGAAAGAGAAAATGAAACATATATAATAAAATAAAGTCTAACCTAAGGTGATGCACTGAGACTTAATGATAGGCACGATAAATCATAGATCTAAGGGCCTAATTGGTGTTTGTAGTGTTCTAGAAAATCAGAAACTGAAGATTATAGCATAAACAATCCATTCATTGACATAAAATAACATTGCATACATTCCTACTGCCAAGAAGAGTCATTAGACATGATCTAGATCAACAAACTTGTATTCAACATATATAGAAGTTCTCAAATGAAATGTCCAGACAATAAAAGCACAGTTTACAGTTTGATTAAATAGCATGAAAGAATAGAAAAGGTCGAACAATTGGCACAGTCTAAAAATTTTCCTTGCAATAAAATAAAACAATAATAAAGACCTGGTGTCTTTAACCAAAACCAGTGTTTCCTACAAATTCTAGACCATTTTCTCACAACAAAGAAAAGTATATATGGTAGAAAAAACCCCCACCACTTCAGAGAGTAGCAACAAAAAAGATTTTGCAATCCCCTGGCAATGATGCAAAAATAAGAATATTCCCCAAGCCGTTGCAACATAAACAATTCAAAACCAAGCATCTAGTCATTCCAGGAACAAGTGCATCCTCTACAATGATGGTGGTGGTTTTTGCATGGCTAATTAGACAAGTGTCACCATCCCGTGAAAATGATTATGACATACAGTGGCCAATCACAACATTTGGTTTGTCTGGTTGATCGCTCAAATATGAAATCTGTTGGCTAGGCACATGGTAGCCTTTCGCCACCCATGTAAACCTTTCTCCTTCAGCACTGAAGAATTGTGCTAAGTCTACACATGTTGAATGGGTGGAGAACTTCATCAATAGTGGAGGGAACGATCACTGGCTGAATGCAAAAGAGACGTGTGACAACATTTCGTTGCCTGCGGTCATTACTTCATCTCCATGCTAAAAGATTTTTGAAGAGTAAGAATGTAGCAAGAGTACACCATAGATAACAATTGTGGATCCCACCAAAATCTTTGGAAATGAGGGCCTTATGTCACTCGAACGAAGCCTGATAAGGCAACAAGAAATAATGATAAAAAATAGCCCGCAACCACGACACGTGGAAGTATAGCGAGGGTTCCCAGGATGCAAAAGGAATGAAGGACCTCGGGGTTGCGAAGAGTAGAGACGTGGAGTGGGAGAGAAAACTTTGATAAAAGACCGAGTTAATCACCTGCGATGCACGAACCGATACATAGAGGAAAAATACACCTGAAGGGAGCTCGTTAAATACTTATTAACAACTTTGGTGAATACCAGAGGCGTTTCGCTTGAGGAACAAAGAACCAAAAATTTCTCTGGTTTATAGACTAGAGTGCTATTTCATTAGATAACAGAGTCAGAGATTAGAAAGAGCCACCTATAGAGGTGACCATTCATCTTCATATGGCCTTACCATGTTGCACAAATTCTCCTATGCTCCACTTAGATCAATAGTTTCTTTATGAGGCAGTGCATTAGGTAAACTAGCCCTTGCTTCACAATGGAATGGTAGTTGTGCAAGTGGATGAATAACTCCCTCAATGTCAATTGTAATGGGAGGATGACTAATTTTTTTGAAATCATCTAGATCATTTTCCCTTTCTTTTATTCTTTCTGCAATTTTCTCGGCCATAACAATATAGCCATTTTTAAGGAACGACAAACCCATCTTACTTAACACAGAGAAACTCTCCCGTATGTTGTCTAGTGTCTTGCTTAGAGTAGCCATGGCTGCTTTAGTGCACTGGAAGGCAGAGTGGAAATGAATGAACTTATTTTCTATCTAAGCAACAACATCCATATCTTCAATCCCCACCCTGGTGAGATTTTCATTAGAGACCGAGTATAGCTCGGTGAGTAGATCTTTCACTTCTGGAACCTTTTCCAAGATAAACCATGGGAACTACTCAATCGTATCATGAGCCTCCTGGCTCAGCTTTGATGCCTTAGTGATGAATCAGAGGGTAGGCTGCAGTGCTAAATAATTTTTTTTAATCTTTTCCCAGTGAGAGTTGTACAACTGCCTAACCAATGGAATAATGTCTCGCTGTGTAGGAGAAGACAGGAGAGAAGCGATCTCCGCATCCTTTGAGTTAATGGCCTTAGCCAACTCTACCCTTTTCTTTTTCTCAGACGCCAGTTGCTCCATAGAGCTGCTCATTTCTTTATTCCAATTTTCCTTAGCTTAGGAGTGATTTGCTAAATGCATTTCTAGAGAGGACTTTGTCTCTTGTTTCTCTTCTTCTAATTGAGCTTTTAGGCCCTTAAATTCAACCTCTTTTTCTTGTATTTTCTACTCATATTGAACTTGTTGGTGCTCCAAAGCCTCATTCCTCTATGCCATTCTATAACTGTACTCAAGGTGAAGTCGCTCCATCTCTTCATTCTTTAGCCACATATTCTACTCTGTCTCCTGATTCTTAGCCTGTAGCTCTTTTACCATGGCAGGGTCGATAGTCTGAATCTTGCAAGCTCACCTCAAAGTTTGTTCTTTTCATTCTCTACTTCCAGCACCCTTTTTGTCATATGTGCAACATCTACCTCCAGGGATTTCTCTTTTCTCTCCAAAAAACTAACCCTTTCCTTTACCGCTTTAAGCTACTCATCCTTCTTCTTTAGCCGGCGGCCAGTTTTAAGAAAGTCAGAGGTGACCACCCGTTGTGTTTCTTCCATAATATCAACCTTATCCTGTGGTTGGGCCACCTTCATGTCAAGCCCTACCGCATATATTTCATAATCTTGTGGGTGCATCTTCCCCTGAGGCTTGGTTACTCTCGGGTACATGGTGTCAAATTTCAGTTCTTGCTGGGTCTCATCATAAATAGTCTATATTTTTGGCTCGGTAGAAGCATTGTAATCCCTTGCCTTGTGCTTTTGCATTCTACTTGCACATGCCTCTTTTTTGCAATCAATCTGTGCCATAAATTTGGCTAACGATGAAACTAGTCTGCCTATGAAAGGAGCACCAGAAGGTAGGGCATATGGATAGGTAACCCTGATAGGCGCGGGCATTTACTTTTTCTAGAGAGTAATAGTTTGTGGGGAGAAGTGAGGCACATTCCAAAGCTTGGTTTGAGGACTAGCGAAAGGGCAAGCCACTTTCCATGACTCAATTAGTGAATCATTCAGAGGACTCATAGGTTGGGATGGTGGAAGAGTTGATATTGCAGAGTTAGAATGTTGTGATGGAAGAGGATTTACAACAATAGCATAAGAGGGGTGCCCGCAGAGGGCACTCCTTCAAAAAGAAAAGCAAGGAGAGCCTAAGCAACAGTAGCTGGTGTAAGGGTTCATGGAGGATTAAAGCCAGGTGGATTAGTCTATAAGAATTGGGAAAAACCTCTCACATGTGTTGGATTAAAAGTGGGAAACAAAGGGCCAGTACTCATGGAAGGGACTGCCGCTGAGGCAGGGGCAGATACCAAGGAATGAGACGCAAGGGAAGAAGGAGAAAATTTTACCTATTGAATGGTCGATGGCAGCTCCAAAATCATCAGTGACTCTTCCTCAGCTTCAGACTCCTGGCGAGCTGCAAGCACCTATCTTCTAGTGGGTTCTTGTGAACTTTCTCCGATAATGGTCTCTGTGCACTGTCATTTTGCGAGCGGGGTCTCCCAAGCTTTAACAAATTTTTCTATTTGTTGTTGTGATACCCTAGCTTCCTTAGTGGCCCAAGTAAGTGTATGTGAAACCCTTGATATATTAAAATGCACATTTATGGCTACATAGGCGGGCTTTCCAGAACCTTTCTCCTTCAACACAGAAGACTCAGATGTTACCGCTTCCTCTTCCTGCTCTTTAGACTCATCCTCCAGGTCCTTGCTCTCATTTATGTGGGAGTCTAGGATGGGGTGGTCGTCATTCCACCATTTTTCAAATTCCTTTTCATCCTTCAAACTCTCATACGAAGCATCCAATTTCCCTGTCTCTTGGTGATACTTCCAAAAAGCTTCTATTTTTTCATTAGTCCACTCCTCTTCCTTCCGCAACTTTTTGTACATGGTGTATTCCATGTGGACATTATCTTTGGCCACTGCCACAACAAATTAGAACTTGTGCCATGGCCCTCTGTTATCTTGTGTGGGAATATCCGCTAGTTCAAAAAAAAATTCATCCTTATCTGCCCGCGGGTTACATTGCTTTTCCCAGTAGGGTTGGGGAACATGAGTAACCTTCATGTGCAACTCTAGAAGGTCATTGCAAGGGTTGTAATCCCACTTTTCATTTACCAAAACCAACCCTAAATGAGCCAGTTTATCCTACAATAATTGATTTGATTGTTTCTTCAATAGACTCACCATTTTGAAATTCTTCAGACAAGTGAAGAATCCCTTTCTCTTGACACTTGAGTTGCTGTAGAAAGAAAAATCAATGATACACACCTGCCTATACATTTCAAGTGCAAGCACTCTATCTGTGATGTAGGCTGGAAGAAGGAAGGGTTGACCAGTGAAGCCCCGCATCCAAAGAATTGTGAAATCTATTCCTAAGAACCAGTCACAAGCAGGAGTGAAACTCTACATATATTTGGTTTGATACCCGTTGAGATAGATTATGTCACTTTCTCCTTGTAAATCATGCAAGATTGGACTTATAAAATAATCTGAAAATGCATAATAATCATACATCATGGAAAGAAAGGGTGTCCACATGGATATTGGCTTCCTCTTCCCCTGCTCATCAAAAATTGATAATTCAAAATACCGGCCGAAGAAATCAGGGTTTTGGTGAAGGAACATGTGAACCAGTAAGGAAAGAAATCTAAACTTTCCCTCTGCCAGGTAATTTTTTATTTTCTGTATCATTTCCTCTACCATGAACTCAGTAAAATCATACCAAAAGGTATCATGTTGTTTGCGAAACTAGAAATTTGGTCCTAGTTGAAAGGTTTCCACCATTTCATTGGAGTCTCGACCACACACAAAAGCTAGCATGGACATGGCATCTTGCATATCCTCGTGTAATGAACCGCGCGGCAATGAAACACTTGGTAGTCTAGCACCTGGGACATTTTTCGTACCAATCTCCTCCAATAAGAAATCTGAGTTCTTTTTCATTTCCCTCCACATTTTTTCTCTTTTACTAGGGTAAAAGGACTCAATTTTCTCTCTTCTTTTAGTTTGGTCCAGGATGCATAGCATATGCCAAATGGCCTGTGGGGTAATGTGAACTCTTAAGTTTCGGCCCTTGATGTAGCGGGTGCTAGGATTATAATGTTGAATGGCAGCATCAACTATCTTTGGGTAGTAATGTACCAGTGGGACCATGTATTGTGGAAGACCACTATACCAAACCTTTCTTGCTATACACGTGTCTACCTTTGGTACCATCAGCCTTGCACAAACTGCTTCTCTTAAGGATTTAGGGTTTTTTGTGAGTCGTGGGTCATAAATATTATCCCATTTCTCTTCAACCCTTTTCTTGTTTTTGCAATCTTTGGGCCTACTCAGCTCTATCGTACACGCCCTCTTTGGCTTGCTTGGTATACTAGGTGTAGTATATGCCAAATCCTCATAGACATACACATCTTCTGATGACTGTATGGTTGTAAACAACTCCTAGCCAATCTCCTCCTATATTTGCTAAGATGAACTCTCCGACATTTTTTAGATGAAAACTTCTACAGGTCCTAGACTCGTTGAAAATTTTATTTGGCTCTGAATATGCTAAAAAATTCTCTACACCTCAAGCTTTGGCGTATTTGAAAAGACTTTGAACCTTAAACCTTTTTATGAAATATTTGACTATATTTTTGCAAGGTGGTAGAAGAAAGTGTGCCTTTTGCATTTAATTCCACATGTATTGTTATTCCCTTGGCTCGTGCAAAATGAATTACTTGCCATTTCAAGGCAGCAATAATTGATTATTGTGTTTGGAAACCATGTGATATGTTGTGATTTTCCTTGGAACTTGTGCCAAATTTTTTCCCTCTAACCTAGCATTGGAATGCGCTGGCAATTAATATCCTAGATAGAATGATTAAGCCAAAGCAACTGATCATGACCTGAAAAGATATGGATCTTGCCTTGGGCTCTGGGAAGTGCCCATAAGATGACACAATAGCCTATGACTATGCAACTTATTGCCGATGAGTGCCACCATTTTAAAGCTAATTAACTAGCTCTCATTAACCTAACATGCATTGAACCGTATTCCTACTGATGCAACTAGTCAAGAAATGCGGGAAAATGTAGACACGCCTTCCAAGTTGGAATTTGGTTATCATCACGTTTTCTCAAAATGGATTAGCATGTGTCTTCTCATCTTTTCTATAAATAGGCCGCTAAGTAGTGAGGAAATCACACTTAGCATTTGAACAATTTTAACGATAGGTTACTGGCGCAGTTCTAAGCAAGTTTTCTCATAGGCTAGGTGGTAGGTAAGTTTCAGTATTGGTTAGAAGGTATACACATAGTGTTAATATCATGGATACTCTTGTTAGGTTGACCTCTTATAAGTCACAAACAACTTTTTTGGGGGAGGTTTCCACTAGGCATCTGAAGAGAATGACAAAGAATAAACAATCCTTGGTTCTAGTAGCTATAAAATGGGTTATGGGTAGGGATTGTATAGAGTACGAGGATAAGTACCGTGTGAATACTAATATATGTTCACACTTTGTAGAATCGATGTTAGACATTGGAATCCCTAGGCCTCTAACTCTAAAGCTAGTTAAGGAAATATTTCCAAGAAAGTACTTGAATGGCCTAGGTGAGATTATTGCTCACACTGCATATGGGGTAGGCCTGTCATTAGCCAATGACCTCTGTTGCTACATTGAGGAAGAAGTGGTAGTTGTATGGCTATTTCTGTGTGGATTATTCCTTTAGAAACACAACGAGCATCGACAGAGGGTTACCCAGGCTTTGCACTTTCTGTTCCACAACTACAACGTGATACCATTCTATGACATCGATTGGTATACCGACTTAAGGAACCTGATGTTTCCCCTACCAATGGCGGTTGTGCCAAATGATGTTGCTTCAACTACTGAAGAACCTACTGATGAGGATGCGGTAGGTGCCACCATAGAAGAAGCAGTAGACACTACCATAGATGCATCAATTGTTGCCTCACGTGCTCTTGGATAAAAATGCCTACCTACTCCTAGATAAAAATGCCTCCCTGCTCCTAGATAAAAATGCCTCCTTGTTTCCTTATTTTCTATTGTTGCATACACCACCCGCCTTACAATTTTGTATATAAGCTTGAAAAGGATATAAATATTGCATCTATGAAAGAATAGCTTGAATAGTCATATACTTTTTTGGATTATGGATTTCTTAGCCATTTTGAAATGTAAAAATAAAAGAATATATATAAATAGATATATATCTTTATAAAAATCCATGGCTCTTTCTTCCATCCTGCATTTCAATTTTATGGGTTCTTTTATAGCATACGTGTTCATTTTCTTTGCACATGGGTGTGTTTTATGTAAAGAAATTCCGCTGCTCTATCCTCTCCAATAATGGGTTATTTCCGTAGAAACATGAACCAATTTCAAAAAAGACTAGCCAACACAAAGGGAAATAAAATAAAAGCATTGTTCACATATGTACAAAAATAGAACTCGACACTTAATGGAACAACTTAAGATGAATCCCATTGACCAGGATTCCTATTCCATATTTTCTAATTCGAAAGCGTTATGCTCCTTGCACTAAATTATTTTAAAGGGGCCCTCCCATAGGCTATCAAATTTACCATGTTGACCTGGCTTAGCAGCCCTTTTATCATATTTCAGTACCAAGTCTCCGCACTTTAGGCCTTGGTCAGAGGCCTTCTTGTCAAACCATCGCTTGACCACTTGTTGGCGGTTTGTCATGGCTATTAGGGAATTCTCCCTTTTTTCCTGTACTTCTAACAGTTTGGCAAGCTGAACCTCCATGGAGCCATTTTGTTCTATTTCGAGAGATTTCAACAGCTGGAGCGCCGAAATCTCCATAGATATAGGAAACAGTGCCTCTTTCCCGTATACCAACTCATAAGGCGAAGTCTTAAGGACTTGATTAGGAGTTATGTGGTTTTCCCAAAGCGCTGCTTAGAGGTTTCCTCAGAAGTTTTTATGCCATTCCCTCTACTATTCCAAACCAATTCTTTTAAGGAGTCAGACTAGGTTTTTGTTTGTTGACTCCGCTAGGCCATTTCCCTGTGGATAATAATTTGATGATGTCTTAAGGAATATGTCATTTGTTAATGCAAAGTGACATACCTTTATGCCTAGGAAAACTTTGGTATGATCATAAATGATAGTCTTTGGAGGACCGAACCTTGTCACCAACTCTTCGAGGAAATCCACAATCTTTGTTTCTGTTGTGTTTTTAAGTGGAACGAACCTTGTCACCAACTCTTTGAGGAAATCCACAATCTTTGTTTCTGTTGCGTTTTTAAGTGGAACGACCTTCGTCCATCTTATGAAATAATCTGTGGCTGTCAAAATCCACTTGTGTCCGGCACTAGAAGATAGATTAATCATCCTGATGAAATCCAGGCCCCATTGTGTAAACGGTTCGTCTGGCACTATAGGTTTGAGAGGCATTGCAAAATTCTTCCTCCAGTTAGTAAAGAACTGGCATTTTTTGTAAGATTTTACCAAAGAGTGGGAGTCATTGAAAAGTGTAGGCCAATAGTAACCTGCACACATGATTTTGATGGTGGTGATCTTAGGGGAGAAGTGTTCACCCATAGGGCTATTGTGGAACGTATCAAAGATTCTCTTTGCTTGCTCTATAGTAATGCATCATAGGAGTAGACCATTGAAATTTCTTTTGAGAAGGACCCCCTCCATTAGTGCATATCCACAATTTTGCATCCGGTAATATCTCCTCTTTTGGGAGGAGAGACCTGGAAGATACTTCTCTATTTGCATAAACCTCATTTGATCTGTTAGCCATCAACCCTCCAATTCTGGCTCATTTATCAAAACAAGCTCAAGTTTCTCTCCTACGGTGGGTAACCCCTCATCTTGCACCATGTATTCACACATTCCTCTTCCTCTGATAGTTTTAGTAGGTTTGAACTCAATGTCATATTCAAGGATCTTGGTGATCCAATTAACTCTTTTTTCTCTGATTTCTCCCTCCATGATATATTCGCGCACACTGGAATGTGTGACATAAAAAAACTTTGTTGCAGGAAATTAGATGGTGGAGCTTTTTAAGTCCCTTCACTATTGCAAAGGCCTGTCTTTCGACGAAATTATAATTCATCTCATATTCCTTCAGGGTCTAGGAGTAGAATGCCATTGGACATTCTCCCTTTCCTTCATCATCCTTTTGGGTTAAGACAGTAGCAATACTGGACTTGCTATTGATTGCATACATTATAAAATCCTTAGATAAATCTAGATTAACTAGTATAAGAGCTGCGGAAATAACATCTTTGATTTTTTCGAAGGCTGTCTGAGCTTCGGTCATCCACTTGAATGCTTGATCCTTCTTAAGCATTAGGGTGATCAAATTAATTATTCTTGCAAAGTTAGAAATAAACTTGCTAACAAAATTTCCTTTTCCCAAGAAGGACTAAACACCTTTCTTATTCACCGGAAGGGGAAGTTCCTTGATAGATTTCACTCATTTGAGGTTGATTAAAATTCCTTCCTTAGATACCACATGTCCTAACAACTTTCCCTACAGTACTCTGAATACACATTTTTTTGGATTTAGGGAAACCTCGAACTCCTGACACTTTTGAAAAAATATTTCTAAGTGGTCAAAATGATCATCCTTAGATTTAGAAAACACAGTAAGATCATCCAAATAAATTAGAATAAACTTATTGATTAGCTCACTGAATGTGATGTCCATTTCCTGCTGAAATGTCGCCCCTGTGTTGGATAAACCAAAAGGAATTTTAGCATATGCAAATGTTTCCCACTTTGTAGTGAATGTGGTCTTGTCTAATCCTCCTTTTTAACTCAGATCTAATTGTAACTGAAGAAACCGTCCAATAGAGAAAACATTTATGATCTTGCTACCATCTGTAAGATTGACTCCATAGAAGGCAGCGGATAATGGTCCTTTAGGGATGCTCTGTTTAGGTCTCAGAAGTCCATGCACAAGTGGATATCTCCATTCTTCTTTCAGATCGGGACCAGATTAGATACCCAAGTAATATGCTTGATTGAGAAGACAATGCACAACTCAATTAGCTTGGTTAACTCTTGAGCCATTAGTGCTTCAATTTTAGGGTTTACTAGCCTTTGCTTTTGTCAGACTAGTTTTGCACCCTCTATTAGCTTGATTGTGTGCTGAATTATATCAAGATCATATCCCTCTAGATCATCATAAGACCAGGCCACTACTCCATATTTTTTGCAGAAACTGACGAGTCTTTCTCTATCATGGTGCGAGACATCTCTCCCGACTCAAAGATTCCTGCCATCTGAGACCTAAAGGTCTACGTAATCACTTTTTTCTGCTACGAACTTTCACCTATTATTTCTTGCATCATCACAATTGAAAAAATTCTCAAGAGTAACCAATCCTTTCAGAAGCTTGTTGGAATTGAGTTGCATGATTTTTCCTTCATAAGCCTCAACAATATTTGGTTGAAGTTGATCGATGAATTCCCCCGACTGCTGGATGAATGATGCAACGTGTTCATGACTTTCAAAAACTTTCCAACTCTGATCATTGTCAGGAATCATCAGTTAGACTAGTACTCGCACTGAATGTTCATTATGTATAAGGTCAGAGGTAGGATCAAATTGAGCACCAATCATGGCCATGTAATCTGCATCGCTATTTTGTCCTCAGGGAATACTCTGGATGTTGAAAGCTTCAAAACTCTCAACCAGGTCCCAAACTCGGTGCTGATAGGATCTCATGCGAACATTCCTTTCCACGGAAATACCTTGGACTTGGTTGACTACCAGTTCATAATCTTCGAACACCATTAATTGCTTAATGCCCATTCGCTTCACAAGGCTTAAACCTTGCACTAATCCTTCATATTTAGCCTCATTGTTTGAATAAGTGAAATGAAAATAGAAAGACCTTAACAATTTTTCATCTTGTGGGGATATTAAACATATCCCTACTCCAACGCCTACTTTATGTCTTGCTCCATCAAAGTACAACATCCATAGCTCATTTGCTTGGATACCTTCAGACTCTTTGACAACCTTTGGGAGCACTTGGTCTTCATCATAAATTAAATAGGTGCCTAATCCTGTAGCATGATAATTGTCGAAAGGGTCACTATCCAAGTGTTCACTCAATAGAGCATCTTCTTGGTCAGCCTAGTCTCTTCTCACCTTTTCTTCCTCTAGTAATTCAACGCAATACATTTCTTGCTTGGTGATAGAGGTATGTGCGACTTCAAAATTGATCAGGGCTTCATCTACTACATGTTCAAAATGCAAAGCCTCCAATTCTATCTTCATTTTTGTGCCATTCTTGGTTCTAAGAATCAAATGTGACCAATCCAAGGAAATGTATCCACCCACCTTTGAAGTAAATTCTTGGGATAGACAGAGACCTAACATAGGAGGAACATCTATGATCATAGTTTCTTGCGAAACTGTGATACTAGGGCAAGCAAATAGAGTTAAAGGAAGTTCCTTGATGACACCTATGGTTTCAACTTTGTTCCCATCAAGCTGCATTACCCCCCTTTTCACAGGTTCATAGCCGAGTCCTCAAGCTTCGACTATATGTTTAGGCATAACCATGGTGCTAGCACCATAATCAATCATAGCATTGTCCAATAACTCCTTTCCTATAATGAGAGTCAAGAAGAAGGGTTGGGGTTTTAACTTATCTCTGAATTCGACAGGGGATTCTTTTGTATTGTTCATAAAGACTTTAGCTGGAGGTATTTGATTAACAACCTGTACATTAGCTAACTGCTCTGTTGGTGCTGTGCTAACCTCTTCTTGAAGTGCCTTTTGTAATAGCATTTTTTTGCTCTAGGATAGCTAGAATGTCCCATAGAGACACATTAGCGGATAACTTCTTCAATTGTTCTACCACATTAAAAGGTAACAATTTTAGAGGTTTTTGCTCCTTAGATCTTGTTATAATAATTTCCTTCCATGGTTGACATGGTAGTGGGGTGGTAGAAGTGCTAGGAATCTAATCGGAAGCACCTTCGAGTTGCGGGCTGGCTAGATGCGGAACAACTGACTCGTTGGTAAATCTCCTCTTTGAGCACGTGTTATAATCAGATTGCACTTGCGATGTTTTGGATATGAACATATCATTAGCAAACACCATTTCTTCTTCCTCCATCCATGAGAAGAGCATAGGATCAGGAGCGATGTCAGATTCTTGTTCTAGAGACATTCCTTGCATTTTTGCAATAAGAACCGCACTCTCCATTTGTGGCGAGGGATATACATAACCTTCATGGTTAGGTGTCGCGCCTTGACTGCATTGTTTTGCCACCTTTTTTTGTAAGTTCCACACAGGAAATTTTGGGGCATATGCGCATCGTTGCAAGGGAAGCACCACAAATTGATGTCATCAATGAGGTTATTCTACCTTGTGGTTAATTCCCTACTTGAGCTTGGTGAAGTGCTCATTAGCGGAGTAGGCAACGACACCATTTGGTTGACCGTCAGAGTTGTTGAATTACTGTAGGAAGAACTGCCTTCATACCGATTCTGCTAATATGGGGACCTTCCGCCTTGATAGTTTTGATAGGCAGGATTTAGAGGCATTGATTGGTTCCTCTTAAGGGTGGTTATGTTATTTTCCATGGTCTGCAACATTTCTTTAAGATCACTCATTTCATCTTTGGAAGAACTAGATGCAAAGGCGACACTTTGTAGTGCTACCGCGTATGTGTACATTGATTGGGGGATTGCTGGTGCGCTATTTGATGTGACTTCTTGTGCGGGAATCAATATTTTAGGAGATATTGGCATGATAGGCTGATGAGGAAACTTTCCACAATCTATCAAATGATTCTCAGCCTTGACGGTGACACCATAAGCGTCTGGTAGAGTAGCTCCTCCCAAAGACTTGATCATCATAGAAATGTCAAAATTGATGGACTTCAGATAAAATATGAACGCCAACTCAGGAGTTGGGCATATAGTAATAGGGATCCTCTACCAATTTGTGTGAAATCGGGCATTAAAGTCCATCACAGCCTCCTGGGGGGCTCGTTTTATGATAGATAATTGTTAATATAGTGAAGAGCAATCTCTGTCATTTGAGAACCTCTCATAGAATGAATCTCCAAGCTCATCCCAGGTGTGAATAGTGCTAGGTGACAGTGTTCGGTGTTAGTGTTTCCAAATTTCAACAAAACAATTGAATCCTAAAGACCTAGCCACTATCTTATGTTCAGAATCAAAGGTTGATTTGGCCAACTAACAGGAAATGGAATTAACACATTTCCTCTACACTTTAGGCTCTGTAGAACCAAGGTGGGTTAACCTATACAATGCCTAAAACTTAATTCACTCATACACACTGACATTGCTTTTTATAGTAGATAATTCCCAATCAAACATGCTAAATAAAGTATTGAAAACCTCAAATCTAGCTACATTCTTGGTATTTCAACATTCACTTTAAAATTGGGAAGCAAGACTCACAATACCTCAATCAAACAACATAGATTTAAAATGATTTTATGATTTAAAAGATGTTTATGAGATGTATCAAACTGAACAACAAACTAGTGGCTAATTCTAGGCCATGGAGTCAAACACATGAAAATAATTCATTAGCAAATTGAATTCAACCAATGGATTCATAACTGTTAATATATTACACTAACAAATCCTCTCATATTATCATTCAAACTCTGCTTATCAAATCCAACCTGCACAATTTAGTCACAATCATTTGCTCAAAATACTTTAACTATTTCATTGAAATAGAACAATGAACATATAATACAATCTCAAGAAATTGAGAAGATAAACTCAGAAATACTCTGTATAATTGAATTCATATGACTAAATCTGTACAAATATGGAGACATTTTAAAGATATTCATGACTTGTATGATTCATTTGCTTAAACTGGCTGTATTTACTCATGAAATCAATATTTATAGCTCATAGACACTAAAATGACTTAGAATTAACATTCATCTATCTACCCAAACCAATACAAAACCTCAAAACTAAACTTGGAATTCAGAAAAATGAGAGAAGAAAAGAAGAAATAGAAGAAGAGAATGCAACCCTAAAACAGATTCGGGAATGCCATTTAGAAATCTCTTCACCGTTGATCAACAAATTCTCAAATCCTCTCTCATCTCTCCTCCAACTGAATTTTCCTCTTCATTTTCCTTTTTTTTGTTGTCTTGCAACAAAAAATTCTACCATGTGATGAATTCACAACTCATTTACCAGCTGCGTGAAAAATGCCTTCATTTATGCTTGCCCGTGAAAACAATATTAAAGCCTTTTATTTCTGTTCTTTCATTCTGCAACACATTATTTTACTTTATAACTTATTGCCCAGTGAAAATATTTCACTTTCTTACATTTCTATTCTCTAACAAAGAGAATATTCCCCAAATATTTCTCGTGAGTCTCCAGTGAATATTTTATTTCTTTCATGGAATTTCCCCTGTTTACATGCATCTTACATTAAAATATTTGCCCCTTTTGAATGCAGGCCCATTTACAATTTCTTTGAGTAATATGTATTACCCATTCCCTTAATTTATAGAGCACTTTATTTTAGGTCTCCATTATCTTAGAACATGAGGGCACAAAAAGATTTAAAACAAAATCTGAGAGGCTCTTTAATTTTCAACACAAAGCCCTTCCCTTTAAAATATAAATGAAGGCCTCTTTATTTCACTGGGTAAATCTAGTTATACCTATACACCTTAATAATTTCTGGGCCCACCTTTTGTATTCCTTACTTGTGCGCATGAAAACACTTCGGCTCATTGAAGACTTTAATAATTAAGGAAAATCATCGCGCGAAAGGTTTTTATTGTTTTTCAATTCAAATGGGTCTCTTTTAATGCTCCCACTTCATGCTTTTACCCTTTGTTTATGGGGACCCACTTGTCCATGTGTCACAACCTCGCTTATCTTGTGAGAATAAAAAGTGTGCAAGTTGAAACCGCGAGATAGCAAGAGATGGTGGAGATTGTGCTGCATTTTCACCATCTTTCTTGACCATGGATCTACTTCCTCTTTACTTTGTTTGCTGTAATCTTTTGTTGTCGTGTATCTATTTGTGTTTCACCGTGCTCTGCAACAATGACATTTGGAAACTTTGTGGAGTCTCTGCAAAAAATACATTTTGTGCATTTTTTGTGGCTTGACAGACAAACCTACCTTGCCCATGTGCGCACCCCTGTTCATTGATGCTATTTTAAAAGTTTCTAGAGTATTTTCAACAGATCCATTTCATTTTTTCATTTTACTGAAATGGGATTCAAGAGAGGCGTTCATAAACACATTCATGTGCCTTCCATGTTTTGATGCACAGGGCACTTTTGATGTTCTCTAGCCCTCTTACTAGCATGTTGGTCGCTCCTTTTAGAGCGTTGCCTCTATCTTATGTAACCCCCTTATTCATTATGCTCCCTTCATTTTGCTTTGATCCCCTTCTATGTGGAAGTATTTTCAACCCTTCAAACAAATACATTTTGTGCATGTCCTCCCACAACATCTTGTTTAACTGGTGCAGGTTCTTTCATCTTTGGCACAAAGGCTGCCAGTTGCATTTGTTTGAGGGCTTTTAAAGACATTCATAGTTTATTTAGTGTATGTACTATTAATGACATTCTCCATTCATGTTCTTGCTTTCATTTACATGAAATCTTCTAAAGCCTTTTCACATGTACATTTTATGCATATCCTGTATTTGCAGCATCCCTCATTACCATCTATGTCTGCATTGAGACATCTGGAGACTCCATTCAAAATGCGTGGCCCTCACTTGATGTGTGCTTCCTCACTCTTTGAATCATTTATATCAACGCCTTCCTTACCTTCACTATGAAAGTTTCAAAAGGCTATTCAATAAATGCATTTTTCCCACATCTTGTGTGTAGCATCTTATCCCAACAGGCTACGTTTTGTTGGATGTACATGCCCTTATACTAGCTAGTTACATTTGCTTCAAATTTTATAAAGACTCTTTGATATATCTATTTTATATACCTTACTCTCCTCTTTACTTGGTGCATCCTCCTCTTGTGCAAAGTGTTCTTTTCACTGTGCGTGGCTTTAAAATCTCTTATGCCCTATTAATGTTCACTATGTAGTGCATGGGTATCCAACAAAATGGCATTATTTTTACTGATTCAAACCTTTGTTTTAAAGTTTATAAGTCAATACCCAATTTGCACTAACCAATTTCTGAACACATTTGGTAAATATCCTATACCATTTTTGAGGCATTTTCAATGTCTCTACTAGCCACCCTTGGCGCCAAAGCTGCCCATTAAGCTGATTACATTTAACGAAGATTACACATTGAGACCATCACTATTGTATGCAAAAATCTTTGATTGATGTGGCATCAATCCATCATCAATTTTTGAAATAATATCAATCCAAACACTCTTTGTATCAATTTTATTCTATTTTGATTCAAGTGTCCTTGTGCATATACATTGGTTGCATTTATAGCATGGCCAAGTAGGCTGCGTTCCCTTTGAATTCCTCCCATGGTTGTGCCTTTCTTTGTGCTCTGTTGGATCTTTATACCCTTAAGTGTGCTGCCCCAATTCAATTTGCTTTAAAGATTTTGAAGCATTCTCATCAAACCACATTTCGACATGAGCTAGGCGCAATCCTCCCTAGATGAGAAAGTTAAGCTTGGCTCATTACTAACATCTGAGAGGTGTCAAATTACCATGGGGTACATTGCAAACTGACGACTTATAATCAAATACTATAAGCTCCAGATTACTTATATAATTGATTTGTCTTTTCAATTATCATGTGGCTCCTTAAACAACCCAACAGAGCTTAATATTGTTGTGACTTTGTTTCATTATGAAGTCAAGTGAGACACCACTCTTCATCACATCATGCTTCTATAACCCGACTAGAGAACAATCTTAGTTTAGTGATTATTTGCAATATCCCCATTGATATAATTCAAAGGATTGAAAAGATTAACAATCCTAGCCTTTGAATGCTTTAGAGATGAAAAGATGAAATGGGTTGTCACTGAAATTTGTTTTTTGGCACATTTGAAAACTAAACAAGTTGGCTCCGGAATCGACCTGAGAAATTTGTCAAACAACCTCCTTAAGACATGAAAAATTGCAGGCATGTAGAAATTGGTACAAAGATTTGAATGCAACAAACAGTTCAAAAAAAAAATCACGAGGCAAAAGATATTCAACCTCGAAGTTCCCTACTTGAACTTTTCTAAAACTGTGCATGCTAAAACCAATTAAAACGCACCAAATCACCATTTTGGAAGAATATCAAATCAACTTTTGGCGAGGTTCCACCAGACACACAAGGACATTTAGGCACACTGAACACATGTGCAAGAGGGTTTGGATTCAATCATCATTGATCAAAATATATGAGGTATCAAATTTGACCACCTTGAAATGCTGTCAGGACTGCAACTGCAAAACAAGAGAAATTGCATTTGGTTTTGACTTGCTAAAAATAGCAAATCAAATCATGAGGCACTAAAAATTGACATGTGAGGTCATTTGGGCATGGAGAATTGAGAGCAACAATCATTCTGACATGACAATCATTTGGTTGCAAAATGCAAGCTCAAACAGGAGGCAATTTTGCAAAACTGAACATTTGCAAATGGAAAAAAGGTGACAAAACCCTCCAACTTCACCTTTTGAAACCCTAATAAAACTTATCATAGGAAGCTAAAAACTAACACACACACTCACATATGTCACATGAGTGGGTCCACAAGTGGGTTTTTCTTGAAAATCAATGGGCTTCAAATTATGACCTTCCAAAGTAGGTCACTCAGGCAAATTCTTCAAGTGCACTTCTGAAAGTGCAGAGGCAAAATTTTGCAATGGGCATCTCAAATTTGCAAAATTTGAGAGTACCAACATTTGGTACCAATCCAACACCTTGCCTTTAAAAGACGCGGTGAGAAGCCTTAGAGCTACATTCTATGCTGTGATCCTGTGTACTAGACATATGTCCGCCACATCTTGCAAATGTTCTACGGGTGTTCTTGAGCCATCTCAGGGAAACTTGGGTATAGCTTTCATAGTTGAAATCGGGATAGCAACCTAGACAACGGGTGCTACTAGGGCTGCTAGGGGACTTTTGGTGTCCCATGCCACGTAATTTCTATTGGCGGCCTGCAACATGGTTAGAGGAATGGGTGGCAGGAGTGGAACGATTACCAACTAATTTGCGGTCTGCACTGTTCCTAGTGGAGGTACTAGTAAATTGGGGTTGCCTGCGGTTTGGGATCTAGTTACATGCCAATGGATCATACACCCTTCTAAAACAAAAATTTATTTAAGCTCGGTCCCACCGGGTGTGCCAAAAAAAGAACAAATTGTTGATGCCAAAATTTGATGAGGTAACGGTGTCTTATGGGAAACTCAGTTTATGGGGGACCTTTTGCGCTAAACTGAGTGACCTCCAGGTTTTTAGAGAAGCTAACTTCTTCTATAGTGGGGGTTGGAAAGGGAAAATAAAACAAATATAATAAAATAAAGTCTAACATAAGGCAATGCACCAAGACTTAATGATAGACATGATAAATCATAGATCTAAGGGCCTAATTGGTGTTTGTAGTGTTCCAGAAAATCAGAAACTAAAGATTATAGTGTAAACAATCCATTCATTGACATAAAATAACATTGTATACATTCCTACTACCAAGAAGAGTCATTAGACATGATCTAGATCAACAAGCTTGTATTCAACATATATAGAAGTTCTCAAATGAAATGTCCAGACAATAAAAGCATAGTTTACAGTTTGATCAAATAGCATGAAAGAACATAAAAGGCTGAACAATTGGCACAGTTTGAAAGTTTTTCTTGCAATAAAATAAAATAATAATAAAGGCTTGGCATCTTTAACCAAAACCAGTGTTTCCTACAAATTCTGGACCCTTTTCTCACAACAGAGAAAAGTATATATAGCAGAAAAAACCCCCACTGGTTTGGAGAGCAGTAACATAAAAGATTTCGCAATCCCCTGACAATGATGCAAAAAATAAGAATATTCCCCAAGCCGTTGCAACAAAAATGATTCAAAACCAAGCATCGAGTCATTCCAGGCATAGGTGCATCCTTTGCAATGATGGCAGTGGTCCCGACAAGGCTAATCAGACAAGTGTCACCATCCCATGCAAATGATTATGACACATAGTGGCCAATCGCAACATTTGGTTTGTCTAGTTGATCGCCCAAATATGAAATCCGCTGGCTAGGCATGTGGCAGCCTTTTGCCACTTGTGTGAACCTTTCTCCTTCAGCACCGAAGACTTGTGATAAGGATACACGTGTTGAATGGGTGGAGCACTTCATCAATAGTGGAGGGAACGATCACTGACCGAGCACAAAAGAGACACGTGACAACATTTCACTGCCCATGGTTGTTACTTCATCTCCACGCTAAAATATTTGTGAAGAGTAGGCACGTAGCAAGAGTACACCACATATAACAATTGTGGAGCCCACCTAACTCTTTGGAAATGAGGGCCCCATGGCACTCGAACGGAGCCCGATGAGGCAGCAAGAAAGAATGATAAAAAATAGCCCGCAACCACAACACGTGGAAGTATAGCGGGGGTTCCCACGATGCAAAAGGAATGAAGGACCTTGGGGTTGTGAAGAGTAGACACATGGAGTGAGAGAGTAGAATTTGATAAAGGATGAGTTGATTACCTGCGATGCACAAGCCAATACATAGAGGAAAAATACACCTGAAGGGAGCTCATTAAATACTTATTAACAAGTGCCATGACCAATTTTTAAATATGCTTTTGGCAGTATTTTAATGATTCAAATTTCATATGTAATTTTCAGCTTTTAGAATCTAATTTTTGGGAAATTAGATAAAGACCTATGAATACATAGTCATTTGATCATTTGAAATCTAACTAGCAAGATCATTTTTTGAAAAAATTTATGAGAGAAATACTATTATCAAATATCATTGTCAAGAGTATTGAAGAGCAGATTTATTAGTCATTTGTTGCAGAAAATTAATATCCTAATCATCATGTCAAAGTTCATGTGCATTCATGTCATCTTGTGAAGGATACTATGCATTGTTGATCCTAAATCATCCAAGCATTTTCAAGTGTCCAATCAATCAAGAAAAGCAATATTAGTCCTTGGAGTGATGTTTTTAACTTCTATCCTCTAAGGAAAACTATTAAAGGTTTGGTGAGTTGTAAGAAAGTATTGTTTCATTCATCATTTCCTTCCATTGTAATTATTTTTTTATCAAGGTTTAATTACCAAACTTTGGGTTTGACCAAGGAAAACTCCAAAAAAAAAAAAAATCTTCCTCTTTATGTATGTACAGATTATAGGTTGAAGAAGGATTGAAGATCTTGAAGGGAAATTTTACATTGTTGTATTTGTTGCATTCATTGTTGTCAAATCACAAAAACTCAAGTGTAGAATTTATTTCTAGTTTTTTGACAATGAAACCTATACAAAACAACATCTTAGATCTTCATAAGACAAAAAAAAGTATTTTTGGAAGCCCTAACCAGGGCCCATTCACCCCTGGGCGAACCTATCCTTCAACAATGCTTAGAATCAACTTTTTATGCTAGGTACATGTGTCTAGACCCTTCTCATATTTTCTTGCAAATTATCAATTTGATTTATGTATCTTCATAATCTTGCATTTTATCATCTAGGTCTTATTGTGCATTTAGTTTGAAAATTGTAAATCATTTAATTAGGTTTCAAATCTTCCCTATTGTCTTAAAGGATTGAGATCTAGGTTTGGTTGGCTCACCATTGACGTTGAAAGTCAATTATTACACCTTGTGATATCTTTCCTAATAAAATTCCCATAGGAGAAAGAGAGTGTCCTCAAGACTCCCTTTGGACCCCATTGTGGAATTAAAATGACACCTTGTTAGGACACCCTCTCCATTTCCCCATATTTCAAAAATGCTATTTAGTTTCACTTTAAAAATTTAGATATTTTGAGCACCCAAAATATTCAAGAAATGAAAATTCCACACAAATGAGACTATTAGTCACCCATATTGGATAAGCTAAGGAGTAATCCAAGCAGGGTGTCCATATGTGAGAGGTTAGTAGAATTTTTTCATTTCATGTCCATTTTTCTCACTTTTTATGCTTGGGGGGCCACATCATGCATAAAAATCACCTAATAGACTTGATTCTAGAAGGAGTACTAGTTTCCTATCTATGTGAGAGAATTGTTAGCAAGTCAAAGGAGAATTATATCTTACCATAGACTACCATAAAGGGTTTTCAAAGAAAAGAGAAGACAATATACACAACTAGGAGTCATGTCCCTTAATGGGAAAGTATATATATAATGTAAATCGTATGTAGAGAGATATACAGATAGAGAGATGTATGAGAATTGTTATAAGAGTAGAGTCTAAGACTTGCCTTTTGTATATAGTTATTGTAGACACCTAAATTTGGAAACTTACATTTGTACAAATTTATCCCTTTTCATCTAGATATTCTCTTACTTGCATTAATTAAGTAATATTACCATTATTTAATTAATTAATAACCTTAATTCTTCTAAATCTCTAAGGTATTTAGTTAATAATTAAATACCTTACTCCTTTATTCTCCCTTTCCTCAAAATAATTAAATAAATAATACATTTTATTAATTCCTCACATGTCACATCCTCCATCACTTTTTCTTAATCCTAATCCACCTCCTAATCCCATCATTAAGGTTGTGCACATGTCTAATCCATGATTAGGACGTGTTACATCCTCCAACTTTTGCATTTGGCTCCTAATTTTCATTAGCCACTAACTACCTTTTAATCATTGATTGGCTAGTCTAATCAACATCTTAGTCAACTCTCTCATCTCCCAAGGAGTATTAAATTCCTTTTATTATCCCCATGTCTTTCCTAATGGAATTTTAAATTCCCTTTTATCCCTCCAAGACTCTCCTCTTCCCCATGCAAGTTGTTAGAATTTATAGAACTTCTCACTTGTCACATCAATCACATGGGTAAAAAAAATTTCCATTATAAGGACCTTGTCTTATCCACAAGGTACTCCCAATCATGTGAATTTAAAATTTACATTTATTTTCCCAAGCACTTCTCTCATTCCCATGGTCCTCTCACTTGTCACCATCACTCTCATCCCAAGGTACTTGCAAGTACCTCCACCTCACATGTCCTTATCCACATCACATGTCCTCTTGACATCTCATCTTCCACATGGCAAGATGTGAGGGCTTAAGAGTCCTCAACTCACCACAACCTTCATCTTGCCCATGTTGGCAAGATCTTGACCGTTCAATTCCTTAGAGACTCTTCCCTTAAAATGGAAGATTTTGTCTCTCATTCTAACTTCAATCACATTTTTCATTTATCACATAACACATTCAAGTCTTCAAGCTCTTCAACAACTTCAAATATCATACTCTCATCCACCATTGTTGAATCCTCAAGCTCTTGCATCCATTTTGTTCATCCATCAAAATACCCACATCTCGCATTTGAATTCTCATTGCATCCTCATCGTTTTGCATCCATTTTTAACACTCTTGCCATCAAGAAGCATACACAACATCAACTATCAAAGGGCCAACCAAGAAGCAACTCGTACAAGGTATAAATATGCTTTTCTTATCTTTATTTTGTTTGAGTTTAACGTAGCCTAATTTTGAGGTGTTTTAGTGCTCTTTCCTTCTTTTGCATTCTGTTTTGCATCATTTAGGATAGGTAAAAAGAACTGATCATAGTTATAATATATTATAAGGAGATATAATAGTTTAACTATGCATGTATTATGGATGAATGAATGGCTATTTTGTTGTTAACACAATAAATGTTATATGTTCATCTTAGTAGCTTACCACAATTGCTTATTTCTCTTATTGTGTCCTTCGGGGTAAAAAATGACTACATAAGAGGTCCTAGGGTACAAATCTCCAGAACTTCCCCATTCTTTTTACTAACATTGGTTCCATTGCCAAGTCCCTGGAGAGAACAATAAAGAAAGTATAACGCATAAGTAAAGAAAGTTGGAAAAAAATATGTCAGACCCTAAGGGCCACCTCTGTGAGAGGGGGGTAGGTTATGTTGGTGTTTTAATTTTCTCAACCAAACTATTATGATAATCTAAAATATATCTACTTCAGATTATCAATTGTCTTAAGGGGTTGGCCAAAAAACAAGAGATGGAATTTTACACTTATATCCTTTTCACTTTAGGCTCTGCAAAACCTAGGAGGGTAGTCCTACAATATTCATTAGGATTTTATAGAGTGATAAGGTGGATATAGAAAATCCACAATTATACATGTAATTTCATCCTAAATAGATATGTTCTTGTTAATGTAGTAAAAAATCCCAAGTAAAACACATAGATGATCTAGATCCTTGAGCATTTATTCATTCATTGCTTTAATAACATGATAAATAAAGATTATGTAGTAAATTATTGCAAACATTGAAGTTCATTGTGATTTTTATTTTGAATGATTAAGGAGCTATATCAGACACAAATTCAAGAGATTGGTGCCTTAACCTAGGCCACAAAGTCAAAATATATGTAAATGAAACTCATATAAGAATATTTTCCCCTCAACATCATGAAAGATTTATAACAATGCATTACAATGCTACACTTTAGAATTCATAGCAAATTCTACTTACAAATCCCTACATACATTCACACCATCCAAAATTTCTTGCATAACATTTAATTCACTCGAGCAAAAAAAAACAAGAAATATTCATTTGGACAAGAAATTTGTAGAGAAAAATAAAAGGATGCTTGATCCAATTTAATTCAAAAACAGTTTGGTGTACACGAGTAGTAGAAAAGTGGCTTGAAATTATGCCATACTATATTTAGAATTGGATGCTAGTATTGTTATACAAAATTTACATTTTATAATCAATTTTATTCTTAGAAAATCCTAGATTGAAAGTACAAACTCTATTACAATATGCTTTGCAATACAAAATTCTCCAAGATCTTTTGTAAAAGACCTTGAATTTCCTTTATAGAAACAAGGGAGAAAACAAGCTTTGGGCCTTTTGAAAAGTGTCACTTTTACATTTGACAACCTTATACATAACAAAATACTATTACAACTACTTGTGAGGGAATATCCCATATAGGACAAAAGTTATTGCACATAGTTGTAGAAGATTGTTTTTGCTTCCAAGACACATTCAAAGTAGAAAGTGGTTGTACTTATACATGATATTCCTTTTATTATTCACTTTCTTTGATCTCCAAAAGCTTGGGAAGTACCAACACATGTAGAAAAGACAAAAAGAAGGTCCCACCAAAGCAAAAAGTAGAAAACTAAAAATAATTGAAAAGTGGCTCATTCCAAATATTTCTCTAGCCATGAGTTGAATTCTTCTTCAATAGGCCAACTGAATACCAGTAATTTTTACACCTTCTTGTTGTGTGCATTATGCTTAGTATTAGTTATAGCTCTAGCCTCTTTAATAAAATTATCCAAGTTCAATTCCATCTTGAATAAATCATCAATAGAATTACTTAACAGGGCTAGATCATGTTTTCCATCTTTATAAATGAATGCAAATAGTGAGGGACAATGCTACCAAACTCACCTTTCCATTTATCCAAGGGCATTATCATTATATTTTCATCTCTAATATTTGGCATTATTCCCTCTTCCATTCCCTAAAACATCTTGAACTTAGCTTTAAATTGGATCCAATTTGGTTTGGAACACTAATATTTCCCCTAATAACTCAATTCTTTCAAGAATTTGAGCCAACTTCTTTAGAACTTTAGGGTCTACATTTTTTTCCTTAATCATCTCCTTGGTGGCATTTCCCCTTAAAATCCACTTTCTCAATACTTTGTGGAATCCCTTTTGAATCTCCTGATGTTTTTCATATGCTTTATTCAATACATCAAAAGATATCTAGGAACCTTTAATTTTGTTTAAGACACATTCCAACCTATGGCCAAGAATGCCATCAATCATAAATGTAACAAATTTGATGGCATCCTATTTTTTTTCTTCTCATTCTCTTTAATTTTTTTCACTCCCTCTTTTAGCATTTGAATCCTCAAAGATAAAGTCTCTGTCTTGTGCTGATATTTGTTCAAATGAAGATGATGGGGGTGCTTGAATCTATGGTACAACAAGTTGGGGAGGTGGAAATTTGGAAACTACTTTATTATATTCATCTTGTAATTTGTTAAAATATTTCTATAGGGCTTCATACTACTCTTGTGCAATCTCCAGTATTAACACTCAACATTGCAGTGTGCATTGTTAATTTTGCAGCTTGTTTGGAAGTAATCTCTGATGCCCTTTTAACAATGACAATTCATGTTTTGTTCCCAATTGACCTAATTACTCTTGGCTTATTTTTTGTGGGGGCCATTTCCCAAATTTCTAAAGTATGCATCTTATGGCTAAATCCTAATCGAGAAAGAAAATTGTCAACTTGCTCCTTAGAGGTGAAGGCCTCTTCATCTTGGTATCTTATAGTATCTAGTGCAATAGATGAAGTCAAATCCTATCTAGGAAATAGAAGAATACCATTCTAGTTTACCATCCTCCTCCCCTTAGCAAGGGTGATGCTAGAGGTGTCATAGTCTATTTCTTGAGATACTTTTTATTCTATCTCATATTGGGAAGGATCTATCCCTTCCTTTGCTTTCTCAAACTTCTACTTGAACTTCTTATCCTTAAATTGCATAAAAAAATATTTAAACTCCTTAGTTTGGATGAAGGAGTCATCATCCATAAATTCATGACATGCCTTGCACCTGATGTCATCTAGTACCTGCTCCTCATCATAAACATCAACAGTTAGCTTATTCTCAAGCATATGTTCTTTTTCTTCCACATGAACTTGTGGGGATGGGAATATTTAATTCACCTCTTCATCACTTGAGACATGCTCTCCAGAATACTCCTCCATTGTGTCTCTATCCTTAGGGCATTTTGAATACTCAAATAGTTGATTAACCATTGGTTGGTCATCAATTTGCATTGGCTAGATGGATGCAGTAGGGGCTAATGACTCTATTGGTTGATCTTACAATTGTGTGAGCTCCTCTTCCCTCTTCATTTTGGTCTCTTCCTTATCCAATGCTCTCATGTTCATGAAAGTTCCATCTACATAGGAAATTTATTGGCACCTTCAAAATTTTCAAATTTTGAGTGCCCATGATGAAAAAAGTTGATTTGCACACTCAGAAATGCACCTGAAAAATTTGACCAAGTGACCTACTTTGGAGGGTCATAATTCGAATCCAATTGATTTTCATGAAAAATCCCTTTGTGGACACACTGATGTGACATATGTGAATGTGCATGTCAGTTTTGAGCCTCCCGTGATAATTTTTGATGCACAAAGTTGGAATGTTTTGGGATTGTTTTGTTGTTTGAGGACTCTTAGTTCTACGAAGTGGCCTCTGATTAGAGTTGATATTTTGCAACTGGATGATTGTCAAGACAAAAGGATTGCTTCTCTCCATTCTCCCTACATTCATATGCTCCTTTGTCCGGTTTCAGAGCCTCAAGGTTTGATTTGAAATTTTTACTAGGTCAAAAACAAATGTGGTTTGTTTAGTTTTTTGCATCTACATTTTCAGAATGTTTTGAGGTCAAGTTTGACCCTTAATATTTGGTGAAGAATGATGATTGAATGAAATCCCTCTTGCAAACATACTCAGTGTACCCAAATGACCTAGTTTGTTTAGTGGTAGTTCCCCAGGAGGTTATTTGATATTTTTTCAAGGTGGCAACTTGGTGAGTCATAATTGGTTTTGAGCAGGTGAAATTGTAGAAATGTCTGAGTAAGCCACTTTGACATTTAATATATTGCACCTTGGGAGGAATTTTTCCATGCCATTTGTTGCATAAGATTCTTGGGTCAAATGTATACATGTATGAAAGTTTTAGCTCCCAGGATGAGTTTTGGTCGGTCACTTAATCCTTTTCTGACTCTAACATGGCAAAAAATGGTGTCCCAAAAAGTTTCAAATTTTCAAATTCTAAGGACAACCCATTTCTTTTTTTGATTTGAAATTTCTACAGCTCCATTTTTGTCAAAAACGGAGGTCATATGATGCATTATTTTAATCCATTTATGGTGTGGCGAACACATCCTAGGGCTAGTTTACAAACAAGGTACTTGATTTTTGATAGCTGGGCGAACTTTGAAGAAATGGGTTTTCTATAAATAATTGATTATGGAAACATGAAAAAAATATCGGCTCAAGGGGTCACTGTTTGCACACAGTGAAATTTCTCCTTTTGGCCAACAGGCGTAATTGAAATTTGTAATTTTTCGAAAGTTTCAAATGTTAATATTTAAAATAATATTTTAAATGTTGTGCAAATGTGAAAATTGCATTTAGGGAAAACATAAAATATATTTTCAAATGCTTTGGAAGACAAGCAAGTTTAATTCTTGCTTCTAATTGGTCCAGAGGCGGCTTTCACGGCTTTCATAGTTGCATGACAAAACTCATCGCCCATTACTAGTTTGAAGTGCAAATGAAGAAACAAATTAGAGATGCAATGTTTTCCAGTGATGAATCTTCATTTGGGTGGATTGAATTAAAATTTTGAGGCAGAGGACAGGTTTTAAATAATTTTTCAAAGTTCTCGGTAGGCATCACGTGTTGCGTTTTGAGTCCATAATGAAGAAACAGATTAGCGATGAGCGATGGCTACTGAGTCCATCACCCATCGCTAATTGATAGCCTTTCTTTCCAAAGCAATCAATGATGGCCTTCCTAAAGCGATGAATTTTTATTTGGCCTATGAGCAGCAAGTCTGAATAATATAAAATATTATCAAATGTTCATTGTACGAAAAAATTATTCCTTGCTTCTCATTGGCTATTTTCCACGAAATTTTTCATGAAGTTGCACAGGCATCACTCATCTCCATTTTGGGATGAAGAAATGAAATCAAATCAGTGATGAATTTGTTCCATTGCTCATCGCGGTTTTGAAGGTTTTCCTCCTCATTGCATTTACGATGTGGAATGGTTGTACTGTCTTTATCATGCATCGCTAATAAATATTAGCTTTTCCAAGTGCATCCACAAAGTGCGATGGTGATTGCCGAGAGTGAAGATGTGGGGCGTGTGATCAATAACACTCATTAATATTAGATGGTTATTTTCAAAAGGTGAATTAAATAAGAAGTGAAATATACATGCACAAAAAAAGAGGTTTCTTTTGCTTGATTTAAATGAGAGGGTGAATTAAAAATAAGGTGCATGGGTAATAATGGGCAATAAAGCAAATGCAATTTTTTTTGTATTGCTGGGAAAGAATGAAGGATTCAGATATTATCGTGCATCGCTAATTTGTTTTATTTTTCTTCATCTTATGAGCGATGCATGATGCTAAATATTGGGCAGTGTTGAAATAAAGACTTGGTGGGCCCGAGTTTCATTGTCAAATATTAATATTTGACAAAGTGTTTGCAAAGTGAAAAATAAAAACGTGAGAAGTATGGGTGAAAGGTTTTTCCACAAAAAATTTAAAAACGAATGCCTTTACAATTTTTTATTTTTTTTTTATTTGTTGGAAGTAATGTTTTTCATGAAGACTACATGGGTAATAAGAAGGTAAATGAACAAGTGAAATTGAGTTTCTACAACCAAAAGGATTTTTCAGCTGCGAGTAAAAAGTGGGTATTTTTGATAGCAAGGCATTTTTCAATGTGGGTAAAGGCTAAATGGAGATAAATGATGGATTTCCTAGAAGGGAATATTTTCTATTATAAGGAAAGTCAAGCATGGAGTAGGAATCAAAGGGCAGATTGAAGTTTCTTTAGGAAGCAGGGGCAATTACAGATCAAGGGAGTTGAAGATGCTAGATGTCTTTCACAGATGAATTCTAGGGTTTCTTCTTCTATATCTTTCTTCTTTTTCTCTTTTGTATGGGTTCTAAAATTTTGAATTAGGTGAATAATGTAGAGTAGTGTTGAGTCTGAGTTGAAAATGGAGTATGTAAATTGTAATAGCTGGGTTTTATGAGAAAATGTTAGCCAATTTGTACAAAAGTATATTATTGTCATGAAGTTGTCTCCAAATTTGTAGTATTTTAAACATATGAATTCAATATATCAAGGTATTTTTGATTTTGTCATTGCAACTTTCCTGTGATTGTGTTGTTTGGCTAGGGTTCTCTTTCAAGGAAAGAGTTAAATTTCTTTGATCAAATAACTGTGATTCAAAGTGCACAAGTGGGATTGATAAGAAAAATTTGATGAAAAATATGAGTGGATTTTTTGATGTAAGGCATTAACATTATTTTAAATCCAATGGCTGAACCTAGTTGTTGATAGGATCTTTGTTATAGTTTTATATGACTCCACGGCCCATGATTAGGCACTGATTTATCATGAAGCCTAAGACATTTTCAAAAAAAACCTAAATCATATTAAATCTCTGTTACTTTGGTCCATTTGATTGTTTAAGTTATTTTTGTTCCTTGTATCTTCATGGTGTTTGAAAGAGATAACTTTATCTGTTAACCCTCTATGTGTTTTGAGATGAAGATATCTAAAATTATTTGTTCTCAGTAATGTTCAATGCAAGTGGGATTACACTTGAACCTGGTAGAATATACAATACCCATCACTCATATACCTAAGAGCTATCTACTTTCATAGGTCTATAATTTTTTGTTTGAAAAGTTTATCATATGTTTGGACCTACAATTAGGAGCACCCTCCTGAGTCCTATGGAGCTCAAAGTGTAGAAGGATTTCATAGCCTTGTTCATTGAATTTTCTTGTCTTCAATCTCCTGATAGTGCAGATTCCTTGTCCTAAACACTTAATCCCCTAGTTTAGGAATTGCGTTTCTCCTTAGGATTGAAGGTTTCAAGAAAAATAACCAACATATTGGTGACTCTAATGGGGAGAATTCTAAAAATATTTGGTTTCCTGGACCATTCAGTCAAAGAGTCATTGGAGGTTTTGATCTTAAGTGCAATTAGAGATTTATCATTGAGTAGTTTGCTTCCCCATTTGAGTCACACAACCAACAGATTGGCGACTCTATTAGGGAGAAATTTGAATCTCTAGTTGCAAACTATTAGAGTCAAGAGTTTGGTGAATCTAAACATCTGGTTTAGATATTGAGAATTTTTCAAACCTGGAAGTGGTTGTGTTGCAACAACTTTAAAATAATTTATGTGTGACTCTGTTGTTGGAGGAGACCCAAAAGAAAATTCATCTTTGAAAGAGATTCATACTACTTGAAGTTCAATCCTTTGTGAAGAGAGGTGGCTACTTTGTCTAAAGAACCTGTTGAAGATGTGAAGAAGGCTTTAGATCTACAAATATTTCTAGTTAGGAAAAAATTGCAGCAATTGCAACGTATCTAGACATTTTTCAGTTTTTGGTTTTCAAAGAAAGATAAATCTGTATATGAAAACCATAGTTGTAAGTCTTGTAAAAATTTGATTCCCTATTCAGTGAAATTAAGCACTAAGAAAAAGAAATAGTAGTGATAAGTTTGCATACTTTAGTATTTTTATATTCTAACCTCTATTATGAAGTTATGTATGCAATATTTTTGAAGAAACTCATTTAGAAGGTCTTAAGCATGCTGAGTTAGGAATTTTTATTGTAAAATCTTAAGATAAAGATGTAAAATCAGTTTGAAGTACCCAGTGTAACTGCAAAGTTAATAGGAAAAGGCTTGTAAGGGTATAAGAAAATGTATCATCAACCTATGCATCCCCGCGAGGATCCAAATGTAACAATGAATAGTGCTCAACCCTTGTCATGTAATAAAAGAAGTTTCAACACTAAAAGATATAGACCCATCAATTTTAGTGGAATTAATGGTTACCCAAATGTTATTCCATCCAACATCAGTGATAAGTTACCAAAATTAAGTGGTACAAAGAGTGAATTAGCAAAAAAGCATCTACAAGAATTCAATAATTTAATGGATGACTCTGAGATTGATCATGAGGATGTGATTATAAGGTTGTTTCTCCAGTCTTTGAAAGGAGATACAAGTGATTGGTTCTCTGATTTACTGACATGATCTATTTGTTCTTGGGATGAGTTCAAAGCAGTGTTCATGGAGCAATTTGGTGAGAGAATCAATACTAGTTCCTTGCTCAATAAATTTATGAACATTGAGAAAGAGAAGGATGAGATGGTACCAACATTTAATTAAAGATTTACTAAAACATTGAGGGATATCCAGGAGTTTTTGGGACTAAGTGATGCAGTATGTTTGGTTATTTATTTGGGAGATTTTGATCATGAGATGAGCTATCTGTTGAGAGATAAGGATCCTAAAACCTTGCATAAAGTGTATGGGATGACCATGAACATTGAAAACAACTTGAAATATGGAATACAAAGGAGTTATCTATTTGCAAGTGTTTGCTTCCCTGAGACACCAAATATTGATGAAAGGTGTAAGTCAAAAATTGAAAAGGAATGTCAAAACACTTACACTCCTATTGTTTTAACTTACACATTATCCCATAGTTCTAGTCACACTAGCCCTGTTGTGGGCTATGATTCAAACAATGATGTGAGTGAAGAACACTTCTCCCAAGTTGTAATTATTCCTCATGTTAATGGAGAAAAGTTTACTGAGCATCCAAATAATGTGGTGTATGCACCTGTGGATTGCATTCTTTAAGTTTCAATTGCATTACATAACCCAACTAATAAAGAGATGGAAAAAATTTCAGATATTTGGCATATCACACCTTGTAATGGAACTATTAGCTATTCCAATGATGAGATCACAGAGAAGGACTATCTGTAGTCTTATGGTTCAAATGAATCTAGTAACTTGTTTGATGATAAGAGTGATAATGAGACAATGTATTCATCATTTAGCATGCAAGAACCATATAGTCTTGATTACAATATTTCCAGGGTTGAAAGATTTGTCAATAGTGAGCTTGGTATCATTGGACCTATTTATGCACATTCAACTCATGAGGTTGATCATGTTGATTGTTATTCTGCTGGTTATAGCAGCTTGTATGAAGTAGAGTTGAATTTTTTTACATTAGATGAGAATGAAATTAGCATGCAAGATGTTGATGACATGAGTTCACTCTAAGATGCTCAGGGTTTTCATTGTGATGAGAACTTGAGTAATAGTATGCCACCATTTTTGGGTCATAGTGCTATAAAGCTTGAAGAGATTTCTAACCATGATATCTCAAATTGTGTGGATATGTCAGAAATTTTAGCTATGTGTACTAAAAAATCATAGGATGAAAGGGAAGATAGCATTGGTTGTTGTAAGTTCAAGGCTAATTGTGATTATGCCTATGAAGAGGACACTGACTGCAGTGTTTCAAAATATAATGATGATATGGAAGAATTAGAATTGCATGCTAAGGAAGCCGAGGCTTTTATGAAAACAATCAATGTAAGGGAAAACACCTTATTTGATGAGCCTCCATCTACATTAGAGATAAGAAATGATGATCCTTATTGGTGCAGAGATAATCCACTTTTTGTTGAGGACTTTGATGATGCATTTGAAATAGGGTCATAATGTGGCCTTGAGCAAACAAAGCAACGTGTTGATGAGCTCCTTGAGGGAAGTGCCTATGAATGTTTTACATTTGAAATAGATGTTGTAGATAAGGTTGAGTGTCATGATGCCAACTACTTGGAGGAGCATGAACATTTTCAGTTTCCAGTTCAGTTGGTGGAGCATGAAAATGGGTTGAATAATAAGGAATGTTATTTTTAGTATGAACATGTTTCATATGATGAACATAACACATATGTGCCATGTGATGATGAAATTTTTAGTTTATGCCTAATTATACAATGAAGAATGACATATATTACACTGGAAATGGTATGCTTAAAAAAGTCGTGAGAGATGTTAGTGGCAATGTTTGTAATCAGACAAATTCTCACTTGTTCAAAAGATGCCTAACACTTGCTTGGGAAAGAATGAAGACACTCTTGTTGAAGTGGCATGGTAGAGGTAAATGTGGGTTGATAGAAATTAGTTCCTTCAATAGATTGGTGTTTGACAGAGGTGAACATTGGCGTTTCTTTTCATTTGGTGACCTGGGGTCATCAAATATGGTTTGAAATTTTGATTAAGACTCTGTCACCCAATGTTCTGGCACTTGGTCTACTCTCCCAGAGATCTAGAATCTCACCATGCCCACAGGGGGCATGCATACCCAATTGGAGCCACTATTGGAACCTTCAAAATTTTCAAATTTTGAGTGCCCATGATGAAAAAAGTTGATTTGCACACTCAAAAACGCACCTAAAAAATCTGACCAAGTGACCTACTTTGGAGGGTCACAATTCGAAGCCAGTTGATTTTCATGCAAAACCCATTTTTGGAAACACTCATGTGACATATGTGAACGCGCATGTAAGTTTTTAGCCCCCTGTGATAAGTTTTGAAGAAAAAAGTTGGAAGGTTTTGGGACTGTTTTGTTGTTTGAGGACTCTCAGTTTTGTGAAGTGGCCTCTTGTTAGAGTTGATATTTTGCAACTAGATGATTTTCAAGAAAAAATTATTGTTTCTCTCCATTATCCCTACATTCATATGCTCCTTGGTTTGATTTTAGATCCTTAGGGTCTAATTTGATATTTTTACAAGGTCAAAAGCAAATGTAGTTTGTTCAGTTTTTTGCATTTGCATTTTCAAAATGTTTTAAGGAGGTCAAGTTTGACCCTTAATATCTGGTGAAGAATGATGATTGAACCAAATCCATCCTGCACACATACTCAGTGTACCCAAATTACCTAGTGTGTTTAGTGGCAGTTCTCCAATAGGTTATTTGATATTTTTTCAAGGTGGCAACTTGGTGAGTTATAATTGGTTTTGAGTAAGTGAAATTGCAAAAATGTCTGAGTAAGACACTTTGGAATTTAATATCTTGAACTTCAGGATGAATTTTTCCATGTCATTGGTGCAATAGATTCTTGGGTCAAATTTTTACATGCCTGCTCAGTTTCAGGCACCTAGGATGAGTTTTGATGGGTTAATCCTTTTCACTCTAAAATGGCCAAAAATGGTGTCCCAAAAAGTTTCAAAATTTCAAATTCTAAGGACAACCCATTTCGTTTTTTCATCTGAAACATCTACAACTCCATTTTTTTTCAAAAAATAGATCATATGACGTGTTATTTTAATGCATTTCTGGTGTGGCAAACATGTCCTAGGGGCCAATTTACAAAAGAGGTTCCTGATTTTTGATAGTTGGGAAAAGTTTGAGGAAATAGGTTTTCTCTAAATAATTGATTATGGCCACACACAAAAAATCTTGGCTTGAGGGGTCATCGTTTGCATACAATGAAATTTCTCCATTTGGCCTATAGGCATAATTAAAATTTGCAAATTTTCTAAAGTTTCAAATGTTAATATTTAAAATATTACATAAATATTTTAAATGTTGTGCAAATGTGAAAAATGCATTTAGGGAAAAAATAAAATATATTTTCAAATGTTTTGGAGGACAAGCAAGCTTAATTCTTACTTCTGATTGGTCTAGAGGCAACTTTCATGACTTTCATAGTTGCACGAAAAAACTCATCACCCATCGCTAGTTTGAAGTGCAAATGAAGAAACAAATTAGAGATGCAATGTTTTCCAACAATGAGTCTTCATTTGGGTGGATTGAATTAAAACTTTGAGGTAGAGGATAGGTTTCAAATAATTTTTCAAAGTTTTCCATAGGCATCGCTTGTCACATTTTGACTCCAGAATGAAGAAACAAATTAGCGATGAGTGATGGCTGCTGAGGCGATCACCCATCACTAATTTATAACCTTTCTTTCCAAAGCAATCAACGATGGCCTTCCTGGAGTGATTGATTTTTATTTGGCCTATGAGCAACAAGTCTGAACAATATAAAATATTATCAAATGTTCATTGTATGAAAAAAATATTCCTTGCTTCTCATTGGCTGTTTTCCACTGCATTTTCCATGGAGTTGCACAGGCATCGCTCATCTCCATTTTGGGATGGAGAAATGAAATGAAATCAACGATGGATTTGTTCCATCGCTCATCCCAGTTTTGAAGGTTTTCCTCCTCATTGCATTTGCAATGTGGGATGGCTTATCATGCATCGCTAATAAATAGAAGCTTTTCCAAGTGCATCCACAAAGTGCGATGGTGACTGTCGAGAGTGAAGATGCAAGGCCCGTGATCAATATCACTCATTAATATTTGATGGTTATTTTCTAAAGGTGAATTAAATAAGAAGTGAAATATATGTGCACGAAAAAGAGGTTTCTTTTTCCTGATTTAAATGAGAGGGTGAATTAAAAATAAGGTGCATGGGTAATTATTTTTTATTGCCCGAGTGAGATAAAACTAAAAGCCTACATTGACATAAAAAGGTAAAATTTTTAAAATAATGGAAAATAAAGCAAATGTAAAAAGTTTTGTATTGCTCAGAAAGAATGAAGGATTTAGGTGAACATAATGATTATCGTGCATCACTAATTCATTTTATTTATCTTCATCTTATGAGTGATGCATGATGCTAAATATTGGGCAATGTTGAAATAAAGACTTGGTGGGCCCGAGTTTCATTGTAAAATATTAATATTTGACAAAGTGTTTGCAAAGTGAAAAATAAAAATGTGAGAAGCATGGGTAAAAGGTTTTTCCACAATATATTTAAAAATTTAATGCCTTTACAAATTAAAATCAAAACTTTTATTTGTTGGAAGTAATGTTTTTCATGGAGACTACACAAGTAATAAGAAGGTAAATGAACAAGTGAAATGGAGTTTCTATAGCCAAAAGGATTTTTTAGCTGTGAGTAAAAAGTGGGTATTTTCAACAAAAAGGCATTTTTCAACGTGGGTAAAGGCTAAAAGGAGAGAAATGATGGATTTCCTAGAAGGGAATATTTTTTGTTACAGGGAAAGTCAAGCATGAAGTAGGAATCAAAGGGTAGATAGAAGCTTCTTCAGGAAGCAGGGGAAGTTACAAATCAAGGGAGTTGAAGATGTCAGGTGTCTTTCACGGATGGAATCTAGGGTTTCTTCTTCTTCTTCTTCTATATCTTTCGTCTTCTTCTCTTTTGTACGGGTTCTGAAATCTTGAATTAGGTGAATAAGGTAGACTAGTGTTGAGTTTGAGCTGAAAATGGATTATGTAAATTGTAACAGATGGGTTTTATGAGAAAATGTTAGCCAACTTGTACATAAATATATTACTGTCAAGAAGTTGTCTCCATATTTTTAGTCTTTTAATCATGTGAATTCAATATATCAAGGAATTTTTGAGTTTGTCATTGCAACTTTCTTGTGATTGTGTTGTTTGGCTAGGGTTCTCTTTCAAGGAAAGAGTTAAATTTCTTTGATCAAATAATTGTGATTCAAAGTGCACAAGTGGGATTGATAAGTAGAATTTTATGAAAAATATGAGTGGATTTGTTAATGTATGACATTAACATTATTTTAAATCCATTGGATGAACCTAGTTGCTGATAGGATCTCTGTTATAATTTTATATATGACTCCATGGCCCACGATTAGGCACTGATTTATCACGAAGCCTAAGACATTTTCAGAAACAACCTAAATCATATTAAATCTCTATTACTTTGGTTCTTTTTCTTTTTCTTTTTCTTTTTCTTTTTCTTTTTCTTTTTCTTTTTCTTTTTCTTTTTCTTTTTCTTTTAGTTATTTATGTTCCTTGTATCTTCATGGTGTTTGAAAGAGTATAGAGGTTGAATTTGAGAGAACTTTATCTGTTAACCCTCTATGTGTTTTGAGATGAAGATATCTAAATTATTTTTTCTCAGTAATGTTCAATTCAAGTGGGATTACACTTGAACTTGGTAGAATATACAATACCCATCACTCATATACCTGAGATCTATCCACTTTCATAGGTCTGTAATTTGTTGTTTGATAAGTTTATCATATGCTTGGACCTAAAATTAGGAGCACCCTCCCAAGTCCTGTGGAGCCCAAAGTGGAGAAGGCTTTCATAGCCTTGTTCATTGGCTTTTCTTATCTTCAATCTCCTGATAGTGCATATTCCTTGTCCTAAACACTTAATCCCCTAGTTTAAGCATTGTGTTTCTCCTTAGGATTGAAGGTTGCAAGAAAAATAACCAACACAACCAACATTTTTTCTACCTTTTCTATAAGATCTATATATCTAGCAAATGGGCTCACATATTTAGGGTTCACTTGGAACCTTTTCTCTTCCACTTGATTCATGTGGAGCCAATTTTAATTCCTTTTCTTCACTTCATCATCAGTACATACATTTTTTATTACATCCTCAGAAACATGGAAATGGTGATTGTAAACCAATCTACCTCTCTTCTTCCTTTTACTATTTATGAATCCCTCAAGGTCACAATTCCTTACAAGTTGCACCCTCGTACCAAGGTTTTTCAATATAAAGGTCAAGTTCTTTAATCCTTCCTTGGAAGTCACAGTGAAATGGGAGAACTTGAAGTAATCAAGGATAAAATACCCCTTCTTCACCAACCTAAATTTCTCCTTTTTAGATTCATCAAGCTACCACATTATTTCCATGAATTCCAGTCTGTCAAATACACAAATTGGCAAGTAATTTGGTTGTACCAAAGTGCCATATATTTTAAACACTATGGAGTTGTTGTGGAGATACCAATCTCCCTAATTATGCTTCACCTTAGGCTTAACATCATATTGTAGAGGCCTTATCAACTTCACAATCTTCATTAAAATACTCTTATCTAGACTGCAACCTAGATTTATTAATATGCTTTGTACTAGAACATTCTAAAAAGTTACAAAATTTTCCTTTCTGCAATGTTGATCCCATATATGATTTCACATTTGGACTGGCAATCTTCTATCATTCTCACCTTTTGTTCTCAATGCCAACAAATTATTCCAAGCCTTCTCACTAATATACATAATTAGATGCATCAATAAAGAATAATGTCTAAAATATAGAGGAGCATTGTGTTCCCTCAAATATGTCAATCTTTTATGACTATTTTCTATAATTTAAGTAGTAAAATCAAATATGCTATTGACATTTGTATGCTGGATGTTTGCTACCATCATCATCATGTAGATTGACATCCTTAAATAATAATATTTCCCTAGAACTTGGCATAATGCATAGTTGGTGTTAGCAAAGTAATCTTCAAATTCATCATAGCTAAATGGTTCCACTTCCCTTGGAGTGAAACTTATACCCTTCTTTTGTGTTTAGAAATCCAAAAAACCCTATAACTATGTTTTTATTTCTCATATTCCTTGCACAATAAGCTAAAATTAATTGAAACAATGGCTGAGGGATTCAAGCCAAATGTTTGCACTATATTCCTTCTTGAAATTTCTAGTAGAGGTGTCCCATTTTTAATCTTAATCATTATCTCATTAGGGTCATAAAACTCTACAATAACTTTCACCAAATCCACATCCATAAATATATTTAGCACCACCAACTTTCCAAAGTCCGAGGTCCATAAATTTGAGGTCAGAAGTGGTATTGTGCCTCTTTTGAATTTATACTCAAATAATGTCAACATGGTTAATGGAGTTGAAACATCACCAATTGATTGTGCTACATCTTGCAATCTATCATTGAGAACCCCAAAACCCTAAGCATGCTTTCCCTATTTTGATGCATCAGGGAGTTGAGCCACAAGGTTGAATCTTCCATAAATCTTTTAAGGACCTTATATTTGGATTTATATTTCCCACTTCCTTTACTCACTTTAGAGGGTTTAAGTAAAGCCAGGGTTTCATAATTCAGATCCTTTCAAAAAATATAAGGCTTTACAATTTCTTTCAAAAATTTAAACCAAAAACCTTAATATTCTAATTATCCTAGAATTCCATTTTACAATTCTTTCCTTCAATAATTTAGACTTATTTTAGCTCACAAAGGAAAAATTCATGCACTTACCCAAAATTTTGGATGAAACCCTAGCTTTTCTCCACTTGAATTTTTCTTTCCAATAGCTCCATTGCCCACATACTTTGAATGTGATTGCAATTGTGACAAAAATAGAAGCAATTCATTTTTTTATGGTTCCTAAATTGTAGTAGATATTCCATAAATACGCTATGATGGCTCACATGTATTAAATAGTTTATCTACTAACTAGTTGTTCCAATTTAAATGTGGATCATTGATCTGCTTGGTTTAAAACGAAATCAAAAGCTATCACAAGCTTACTTTATATCACAATTTCCATTTGAATAGGATTTTATGAAATTACAATGGAAAGGCTCAATGTGCTACACTCTAGAGATGACATGCATTGTCGTCCTGCCTTTTGAAATGATCATAATTTTGGTATGCATTGAGGAGCCAAAAATGTGATGGACTAGAGTGATGTGATGCAATCAAACATTTCCATCTATCCCTTTCATATGTCATCCCTACATTGCACTTTTTCTTGAGTGCACATCACAATTTAATTTTGCGCCAAGGACATGAAAATATGCTCCAAAGAACCAATGTGATAAAATGAAGAGCTGACACCTATCCCAGAATATTCTCTTTGGATACCCTTTACATTTCTTTATACTGCCCATCACAATTTCCTTTTGTGCTACCATCTTGAAATTGCAATGTGAAGAACCTATATGTTGTGATAGGATGCAACCACATGTGTAGATATTATCCACTCTTCCCTCAGTACAATTTTACTCTGCATCGAGGATTAGAAATTGCAATGTATTAAACCTTTACGATGTAATGCTCCTTTGACACCTATCCAAAATCTAAAAGAATATTTCCAATGCAATCTTTCCATGCACCATCCTTTGTAAAATATGCTCCAAAGGGGAAACACGATGTAAACAAAGGCTACCATTTGTCCATGTTGTGATGTAATAAGCTCAGTGAAAATTCCTTTTGCACAATCCTTCTAAAGTTGTGATGCACTAAGGTAGTACACTAAAACACGATGCTAACATTTGTCCTTCAGGCCTTAGGGTTTATAAGCCATTGCATATTGCAATTTAGCTATGCACTATGAAGGTGAAAATACGATGCAAAGATAATGTGTGATACAATGAAAAATGTCCACATGTCTAAGGCAGGATGGGCTCATGGAACTTAAGTGAAGGAATTATGCACATGCGTTAAAAGTTGTTTTGAGGGGGGGACATGACTAGGAGATGAGGGAAACATAACTTTAATAAAGGTATGCCGACTTTAGACATTGGGGATTCACATAAAATATTATAATGAAGTGTTTAAAGGAATTTTGCACAAAATATTTTGAACAAGCATGAAATATTTCAAGAACAAGCATGAAATATTTCAACAAAATATTAGAGGAAATAGATCAACATGTAATACTAGGTCGATAGGGCTAGTTAACAAATGGATTGAAAGACATAAGTTGTAGCTTAAAAGATTAGGTACCAACAATGAGGAGTCAACATGACTTTATAACAAAAGTGCATAAGGGAAAACAATTGTTAGGTTTTTTAAGGGTTTAATGTATAAAATAAATCCTAAGCACTCATGTAACAAGCCTTAGCCAAGGGAAAACTATTTGGAAGCTTAGAAAATTGGAAGCTTAGAAAATGGGAAGCATACCAATAGCCACAATATTTTTTCAAAGGTTCCATCAAGCTATTAGGGGATGGAAAATGAAAAGGAGGGATTTAAAAGATCCTTGAAAAGATGCAAATATTCAAAAATATTAATCACCCATGATATATATATGTGTGTGTGTGTGTGTATGTATATATATATATATGTATATATGTATATGTATATGTATATGTATGTATATGTATATGTATATGTATATGTACATATACATATACATATACATATACATATACATATATATACATATAATATACATATACATATACATACATATACATATACATACATATATATATATATATGTATATGTATATTTATATGTATCTATATGTATATGTATATGTATGTACATATACATATATATACAAATACATATACATATACATATACATATACATATACATATACATATACATACATACATACATACATACATACATACATACATACATACATACATACATACATACATACATACATATATATATATATAAGAGAGGAGGACCAACCATGTTCAAGGCCCCAGGTCATGGAGGGCCAAGAGTGGAAGGCTTCCCTAACTTACCTTAGTTTAATGAGGAGTTAGGAAATGTGGGACAAGAATGATGAGGACTATAAAGTCCTTCAATCACCCCACATACCCAAAATATAATATGGGGCTAGGTGATCCAATTTTTGGGCTCAACACTATGCCTCTGGAAGCTCTCTGCCTGAGGATGGAAGTGTGGTCTTGGGACGACAATGCGATGTGCTGACATCTCTCAATTGCGCTAGCATCTGTACAACTAGACAACGAAGGAGACAAGGTCAAACCTAGGAAAACAAGCTAACAACCCAACTAACCACCACTAAAGGGCAAAAATAATACTATTAAATAAACAAAATGTGCTCTAATATGATAAAGTAAAAATGTGAGAGTTAGGGTGGCAAGAATGATCTCACAAAGGAATTCGTTTGCGAGCTAGCTCTCCAAAAGCACGTTCACCTACACACAAAGAGGAGGAAAAATGTTGGGTAGCTGTATAGGGGCCTACCTCAGTCAGGCCCCCATTTATGTGTTTCCACCTCCATGGACAACCACGAAAGTGAGTATGATAAAGAAATTAATGTAATGAAGAACACTAAAACAATACAAAATAGTAAATATGTTTACTCTACCAAGTAATAGAGGAGAGGAGTGGGAAGCTTACCACCTCCACCAAGAGCACTCAAGGATAATGGAGGAGAGAATGAGAGTACTCGAGCCTCTACTGCGATGATGTTGTCCCACACTTTCTCTACTAAAGTGATGGAGTGAAGTTGTTGCTGCTAAGGAGTGCAAAAGTGCTGCTTGAAGTGCTTGAGAATGCAAGAAGTGAGTGCAAGAGTGTGAATAAGTTGAACTAAAAGCTTGGAAGAATTTTAAATGCTTGTAGAAGGAGGGAATTTGAAGTAGAGATGAAGAAAATGACCATATTCAGGTTGGTCAGCCGTAGAGGGAATTACAAGTCGATTTCCAATGAGAAGTGTAACACCTTTACAGGTTCAACCACAAGAATCTGCCAGGGATGTAAGTGCACCACACGAATGTCTATGCGCCGCGTGGGTGTCCCTGACATAAATTCTCCCACCAATGCTCAAGATAGGTGCCAAGTGGAATGAAGATAGTGAGCTTAGGTGTAATTAAGCCTCTAAACTTGGTTCTCTAAATTAGAGCAAGGAAAAAGGGGAGTTTTCATAAGGCGTGCAAATTAATTCCTATACATTTTTCCCCCACTTTAGCGAGCATGAATATTGATGAGTGCTTCAGTAAAGTAGATCGAAGAGTGAATAAGGTTAGAAATGTATACCTAAACTATTGAGGAAGCAAACCATAATTTGTTGAACTTGAAGGTGTAGGGCAAGTGAAAGAATTCATAGCTTCTTAGAACTATGAAGTTGAACAAAGAAAGCATCTTACAGGCCCGCAGACCTATGAGGAGGCAACCCACAAGATCTCTCACATGAAGGAAGCCCCATGAAGTAAGTACCTTATAGGCCCACAAACCTACAAGGAAGGTGTCCCCCAAGAAATATCACATGGAGGATACCCAAGTAGTGTCCCCCAAGATATCTCACATGGAGGAAGCTAGGAAAGAACCCTACATACCCACAGACCTAAAGGGAAGGTGTCCTTCAAGGCCTCTCACATGAAGGAAACCAAAGAAAGCACCCTATAGACCTGAAAACCTATAGGGAAGGTATTTCTCCAAGATCTCTCGCATGAAGAATACCTGAGGAAATTCCCTATAGACCCGTAGACCTATAGGGAAGGTAACCCACAAGATCTCTCGCATGGAGGAAACCCAAGAAAGTGCCCTATAGAAATATAGACTTGTAGGGGAGCCAACCACAAGATCTCTCACATGGAGGAAGCTCAAAGGAAGCACCCTATAGGCTTTCATACCTTTAGGGAGGTATCCCCCAAGAGATCTCACATGGAGGAAACCTAGGAAAGAAAACTTCGTAGAGTCAGGAAGTGGCCACATAGGCGAGTAAGTGGATAGTCACACAGACCGTCAAAAATTTAGAAGACTTTCAAAGGGCTCCCTTGGGAACCCATTGTGAAGAATGGGTCCACTCAAGGGACTTACAGTTCAAAAGTAGATGTTTTCTTTCTCGAATCGATCCATCATCAAGGGATCCTTTTGAAAGATGTTCACTTCATCAAGGAAATCGAAAGGAAGAATATGCCCCCACATGAGGGGAAAGTCAATGTTGTTCTCAATTCGGAGGAAGGTTTTAAAGTCCTTTCTTTATGAACCCATGATGAAGGAAACATGTTTCATTAGGGTTCCAAGTTGAGAATGCGGTCCTAAGAAAAGGTTTGTGAAGATTTTTGAGAAAAGATTCGTTGGCATTGAATGCATTCCCTGAAAATTGAAATGTTGAAGAAAAGAGTTGTCACACATGAGAGGGAAAACTCAAGCAAAGAAGAGAGAAATATAAAGAGAAAGCAAAGGAGAAAAACACAAACAAAGGGCATAGGGGTAGCCTGATATTTTGGGGTCAGAATTGTTCATAAATAAATAAATAAATGAATATGTATAGTAATAATATATAAATGAACTGTCATCAACCCCCTACTATATCATACCATGTGAAGAATGCATGAGAAAACAAAGTAAAAATAAAAAAATTGGGTCAACATGGAAGGGAAACCTAAATTCCCCCAATGCTTTGCATCATACCCAATTTATTGAAAATCAAGCACAAATATGGAAGAATGATGATACAAATAGAAGAAGGTTAACGAAACAAAAACCACACCTATATCCAAGCACCAATAGGGGTGAAAAGGGTCATCTAGGAACACATAGAATGATCATGGGGGAACACATAAAAAACACACACACACACACGAGATCAAGAAGAGGCCTCCTCCTAGCATTGATTGACCAAGAGGTCATCTGATTCCCACTCTAGATCATTGTAGGGGGGAGGAGGATGAGCCTACAGTGGTGGGATGTTAATAGGAGGAGCATTTAGCCCTCCTACAACAAGGGATAAGGAAGAAGGCCCTGCAAGGTCTTCATAGAGCTCTTGTGGAGCTAGGGTCAATGATTTCATGAAGATCGCTGAAAAGGCTGAAAATTCATCCATAGAGTTAAACATGCACCCTACAGGGGTGTCGTGTTTAAATCCAGTGGATGGGGTAGGCTGCGCCTGAGATCCATCACTAGGCTCGTCAAATGACTTGGGAGTGGTGACAAACTCAAGGGAAACTTGGATTTATTTCATCACTAGGAGAAAACAAGTCAACACAAGGACACTTTGTGAAGAAGGTGGGATTCTCTTATGTCCTTCAATACTAGAAGGACCACACTCCACCTTTTTCTTTGTTGAAGGAGATGAACTCCCCACATATAAGGCTAGATGTGTGGAGGAAGAGGAGGAAGGAACCATAGTGTATACAATCGAGGTATTAGTCATATCCATGGGCTTTAGGAAAGGATAGATATCCAGAATAGAGATCAACAAAGGTGGCTTCACTGAAGGAGTGATGAAAACCTATACCCCCTTGGGCTTTGGTGCATTCATACTCGCAGTGAAAGACAAAAGTAACACATAATTAGATTAAAGAGAAGCAGAAGGAAGGGGAGAGGAAGACACTGCAAGAGGCCTTGAAGTAGGGGCAATCGTGTCTTCCTCTCTCCTTTGCAAGGTGGCCTACTTGGCCAAAAGATCCTTTCACTGGCACTTGAGCTTGTGCACAAGGTAGTTCCCATGACTCTTTGAGTTGGAGGTCAGAGGCTGCGAAGGAATAGAAGGTTCTTGCTCAACCATGGGAATGTCCACTATGACTGTCTTCGGTGAAGGAATAGATTCCTGAATGGGAGTAGGAGGAGCAGGTCAGGAGCAGCAAGGAGAGTTAGCTCAAGAGCCTCGACACTGGGCCTCTTCCTATTCACTACTTTAGGAGTAGGAGTGGTAGGAGACCGCGGATCAAATTCCCTACATGAACCTTTCTTTATGTCATATAAATAATAACACGTTCTGGGGTATTCATTAGGGAGATCTAAGATCTTGAGCTTGGGCCTACACCAATGAGGTATCATTAGAATTAGTGGATAGCCATCGATTTGACTCATCCAATACTCCTCCCAAGAAGGGGAGAGAACGAGGCAGTCCAGTGAAAGGAAACCTTCTCTTTTCCTTTATGAGAAGGAGAGGGAGCCGATGTGGACTTCTCCTCTCCCTTCTGGGAAGGGGGAGTGGTCGGTGTAGGATTCTCCTTCTCCCCTCAAGAAGAGGAGGTGGCCGATTGTTGTATCATAGGAAGGGTTAGTTTCGGCTATCCCTTGCCCCCAATCTTATACTTTACATAATTCTTGTAAAGAAGGTCCATTCTCAGAGGAAGCAAACTCACTGGGGTGGGCCAAAAGTGATCCAATAGATATCCACCATGGGACACCAAGGGTTGGTATCTAGTGTCATGCACCACATGCATGACACCTTCATGGAAAAAATTAAACATTTGTGAACAAAAAAAGTGACTCCATTCATGGAAGCTAGCCAGGTATGCCTAGCTTCAACTTGAATAAATTTGACTCTGGAATAACATTGAAAATCGTGTCAACAACCCTAGGTCCAACTAGGACAGAAAAAGTTATCGAGCCATACAATTTAAGACACATACCATTGTGCATATGGATGGTAGATTTTGTTTCTTCATATTCTTCCCTTTGCAAAGAATTTAATACCAATGTTTCTTCTGTGATGACATTCACATGGCTCGTGGGGTCCACCAAGACCCTTGTCACAATGTTACCATTGAGGTGAGAGAATGTAGAGGGGAGAGGGCTTGTTGTTTAAGCGAAAATCTTGTGATGTGAATGTTATGTCTGGTGAATCGAGAGCAGGTAGAGCGGTACACATCATCGTGACCATGTTAATATAGGCCTCAGGTTCAGTAAAAAAATCAACGGGATCGATAATCATGTTAGTAGAATGTGATGGGAATCGGTCCATGTATATCTACAATTCACTATTAGCTTTTTCCACTAATTCAAGTTAGAATTTTGTTTACTCCCATCGAGATGAATGGTACCATCCTTGATGCGGTATTGTATCTCATGACATAGTCACATACAATGTTCAGATCATTTCCATTAACTCGATGGTACTGACAATAAGCACTTCCATTATACAAATTAGGGTAAGGCTCCTTAAGAGGCCTAAGACTCAACAAGGTTGCGATCTTATCCTTCAACAACTTTTGTAAGAGAGAAGAACAAGATTATGACAACTTTGTGAACTTTTAGTTACGTCTGAGGCCATTGTCATCAACAATGGCTACTACATTTGTAATGGCCTTACCTTTCCCAAAGATTGATATGATGGACTTTCCCTCAAAACGAGAGCGTGAGGAGGATCCCCCGAATTGAACAATTATATGTTGGTATTCTCATAGGGCTGCACACAAATGTGTGAAAGAAGGGTTCTTCATAAGGGAAAACTTCTCTTGTCAAGGCCTTTGTAAGTTCCCTATGAACACCTTCTGTACTTTAGAATCGGGTAGTTAATATGATATTTGTGAAAGCAGTGCTTGATAGCATGCTATGAAATCAATGATTTTTTCATTATCTCCTTGTTTACATCGAACACAATTTAAAAAGGTCATCTTTGGCTTGATATTAGCTTAAAATTGTATAAGGAATTGATTTACAAGTTAGTGAAATGAGAAAATAGAATTGTCAAGCAGGGTTCCAGTGCTGTATCCTTGAGTGATTGGGGAAACAATTTACCCATTAAGGCATCATGATGGAAGAAATCAGTGCACAAGGTGTTAAAGGTAGACACATGTGTCCATGGATCCCATTTAATGCCATATTTTTCAAATTTAGGGATCTCCATTCCTTGTGGGAAGGGAGTGTTCAAAACTGCAACTAACAATAGGCTATGTCAGAAGAAAGGCTGAAAGATAGGCTGGGTAGAGGCTTGGGAGAGACTCACCAACTGGCTCTGCATCTTACCCATATTTTGAAGAAGGATGTTCAGAATAGGGTCATTAGAAGATAGAGGGCTAGAGGAACCTCCTCTAGAACCACTACTGGAGCCACCACTAGAACCACCAATGTGGCCACCACCGACACCACCACTAGAGCCACTGCCACCAGTAGGGCCTCCACTGAAGCTGCCACCACTTCTGAAGCCACCTCCATTACCTCTACTGGAACCACTTCCACCAGTACCACCTCCATTTCCAAATCCATCACCACTACCAAAGCCTCCACCACTCATCCCACAAAAACCTCCACCGCTAGAGGTAATAGGAGGGGTAAAGCTAAAGCCCAAGGGGACCTTGTTTACTTTGATAGTTTTAGGTTTTTTGGAGACAAAGGGGATGCTGATATAAAGGACCACATCTGCCATGTAGATAGATGTGGGAGGCATCGATACTCCTAACTTCTCCTCATAGTATTCAAAAGTGGCTCCTCGCATAACACTTGGAGTGTTCGAAGGAGCACATGCTTCTGTTAGACTAGTAAGACTAGCCAGGAGTTCGAAACCTGTTCGATCTTTTCTAATCATGTACTTTAGTTCACTAATGACCTAAGTGGCCCTAGTCATCTTTAGGTTTCTTTCCAAGTGATTTTCCAAAGCACCCAACCCTTTGCTAAGGGTGAAGACATATTTCAAAGGGATTTGAACAACTTCATATTCATCCATTGATGATGGTTTAGGGGACGCAAGAGGAGTGGGGATGTGATTGGTCTGATTAGAGAATTCTACCTCACCCCTCGACAATTGCTCTTGTGTGGCCACACTAGCGACGGGACCAGAGAAAAGGCCTGTAGAGAAACTGGTAGTGATCTTCATCCTTTCCATTGAGAGGTGTCCTACACTTCTCCTAACGATATACCTAGAAGTTGTGGAATGGGTTGTGATGTTCATAAACCTTCACAACACTCAGGAATACAACAATCACGAAGTACATGGGAGAGGTCTCAACACCAACAAATGAACAAATGTTGGTTCATGTCGGGTTCACCAAAAATGTAAGAGAGGGGGACCGACCATGTTCAAGGCCCTAGGTCATAGAGGGCCAAGAGCGAAAGGTTTCCCTAACTTACCTTAGTTTAATGGGGAGTTAGGAAATGCAAAATGAGAATGATGAGGACAATAAAGTCCTTCAATCACCCCACAAACCTAAAATATAATATGGGGCTAGGCGAGCCATTTTTTGGGTTCAACACTATGCCTCCAGAAGCTCTCTACTTGAGGACCGAAGCGTGGTCCTAGGATGAAAACGCGATGCATTGGCATCTCTCAAGTGTACTAGTGTCCTTATGACTAGAAAACTAAGGAGACAAGGTCAAACTTAGGAAAACAAGCTAATGGCCCAATTAACTGCCAATAAAGGTCCAAAATAATGCTATTATATAAACAAAATATGCTCTAATATGATAAAGTAAAAATGTGATAATTAGGGTGACAAGAATGATCTCACAAAGGAATTCGTTCACCAGCTAGCTCTCTAAAATCATGTTCACCTACACACAAAGAGGAGGAAAAATGTTGAGTGGTTGTATAGGGTCCTGCCTCATTCAGACCCCCATTTAGGTGTTTCCACTTCCACGGACATCCAAGAAAGTGAGTATGATAAGAAAGTAATGTAATAAGGAACACTAAAACACTACAAAATAGTAAATGTGCTTACTCTACCAAGTAATAGAAAAGAGGAGTGGGAAGTTTACCACCTCCACCAAGAGCACTCAAGGCTAATGGAGGAGAGGATGAGAGTACTCGAGCCTCTGCTACAATGGTGTTGTCCCACACTTTCTCTATTGAAGTGGAGTGAAGTTGTTTTTGCTAAGGAGTGCAAAAGTGTTGCTTGAAGTGCTTGAGAATACAAGAAGTGAGTGCAAGAGTGTGAAGACGCTGAATTGAAAGCTTGGAAGAAGTTCAAATGCTTGTAGAAGGAGGGAATTTGAAGGAGAGATGAAGAAAATGGCCATTTTTCAGGTTGGTCGGCCAAAGAGGGAATTACAAGTTGACTGCCAATGAGAAGTGTAACACCTCTATAGGTTCAACTAGAGGAATCTTCTAGGGACGTAAGCATGCTATGCATACATCTACATGTTGTGTGGGCATCCACAACAAAAATTACCTCACTGAAACTCAAAACAAGTGCCAAGTGGAATGAAGATAGCTCGGGATTAGGTGTAATTAAGCCTCCAAACTTGGTTCTCTAAAGTGGAGTAAGGTAAAAGGGGAATTTGTATAAGGGGTGCAAATTCACTCCTATACAATATATATAAGGATTAATGGAAGTTTGGACTTGGAAAACATATGAGAATAGGGGATAACAAGAGAAAAAGGGATATGATTGAAATAATTAAGTTGGGAATGGAGATAACCATGGAAGAAAGGAGGTTAAAACATATTTTGGAAAGACAAGAAAGATACCACAAAAAAATGAAAGAGGTAGAAAAAAGGGCTAAGGAACATGGCTTAGAGGTTGTGGAATAAAATAATAAAAAATATGGTGAGCACACCATTGAGAGTGTTGTTGAGTGCATTGGTGTGGGTGTTGTTGGAGAAGAAGAAGAGGGCACCATTGCAGGTGCTACCAGAGAGGACAAATAAGAGATTCAACACCTAAGCTCTAACATAAACATAATAAATAAAATTATTCAAAACATAGAAGGAGAAATCAAAGGCTATGAAAATGCCAAAAAATAAACGGAATAGGTGGTAGTAATAATTATGACACCTCCTATAAATAAGACACCAATTATACATCCAGAATGGAAAAATATCCAAGTAAAGATAAATAAATATTGGTTATCACTAGAAAATCTGGTACAAAAAATTCAAAATATAACATTTGATGACAATTACTTGGATGAATTAGTAACTAGAAGTGTATTGAAGATAAGAAGCGAAGATGTGGTAAAAAATAAGGAGAATTATATGAAGTTAACACCTTATAACAAAATGACAATCAATTAATCAAATGACACTAACTAATAAATGAATATCTCAAAGAATGAAAAAAAACTTTGAATAGACACAACCCCTGGACTAGGAGTCACCCTTAAAGGAGATAAAAGCAAGAAGGATTTAAAAAGAGGAAGTAGAACAACATCTAGAAAAAAAAAACATAGGTGAATAATAAGGAAATGAAGACAATAGAGATATATTGAGTGGATATAATTTTCATATAGGATATATAGATAGTGACTTAGAAGAAGAACCAATCATGAACATCGCTATGAAATTTCCCATGTTTAGACAAGACATAAATGAAGCAACCAAACATGTGTTCATCCTAGAGTCTCTATGGAAAAGACAACACATAACCAAAGATGACATAAAACTAGTTGAATTTGTGGGATCAATTCATGAAGAAATGTTAAGGTGGTAACAGAAAAAATACACTGACCATAATAAAATTGGGGAGTAGTAAAATAGGAGTTCCTAGAAAATTTTACTACCCCAAATTTACCTATAAAAGGAGTGAGTAAACTCTAGGAACTGATACAACATGAAGATGAAACAATCAAATAATTTGGCAAAAGATTCAAAGAAGTCACTAGACAATTAGAGGAATGCTTATGTGACAAACAAAAGATTGAATGGCTCATCTCTGATGTCCTACTAAAAATAAGAATAACACTGGATGGATGAAATTTCAATACATCTAGAATTAGTTACATTTGTATACTATATTAAAAAAAAATCCTAGCGCAAACAAGATAGAGAAAGAGAGAAAAAGGAATTGGAGAAAATAGATTAGGAGTAGAATAGTTAAGAATCCAACAAGACATCAAGGAAAAAAGAGAAGTATATACACCTAGACCTAACATATGGTGTACCTAATACAAAAGAGAATATCATATTAGAAATGAATGTCCCAAGGTAGTAGGGGAAAATAAAGCAAATGCATTACAGGTATACCTACAAACAATTTCTAAAAAGGTGAATCTAGTCTACTGTGTTGTTTGCAGAGAATGGGATGACCATGAAACTGAAGAATGTTCATCACAACTATTTTTATTGAGAGAAGACTCTACCATAGTAAGAAATAAAGACTGACATACACTAGCATATGCAATTTAAGGATTAGTGGAAAGAAAAATATATACATAGGATAGTGGGTACAAAGTACCACCATGAGAATAGAGCTAGAGGACTACAAACACCATTCAAAATCTAGAACCATACAATAAAAATGGTCTATTTTGATGAGGCAAAGATCAAGGCCTAGGAAGAGGAAGGAGAGTAGATGCCACATGCTTCAATTTTAGTAAACTAGGAAATTGTAACTGAATGCTATTGCGAGAAAATAAAACAATGTGGATTATGTGGCCATGAGGATCATGATGCCTTCAACTGTGTTAAGGAACATCAATATTACAAAAATGCAAAACCATAGGCTCAAAATGATAAACTGTAAAATTCAAATTCAAACAAGGGAGAAAGGATCCTCCAGAAGGTTCCCAAGAGCCCAAAAGAAGAAATAAGGAGGTTCTGCATGGCAAGAAGGGACGAAGGGTATACTACATAAGAAATTAGTACAAGAGAAGAGTACCACACAAAGCCTAAACCAAAGGAAAAGAGTAAAGTGGCAGTAGTAACTAGACAACGTACCAATATTGGAAAAAAAGAAGCGATAACACTACAAGAAGGAAGCTAAGAGGGAAAAGAGGAATTACACCCCACCAAACAACAACATGATCAAATCCTAGAATAGGCCAGGAAAATAATTTAATAGGAATAAGGAAAAGAAAAAAGAAAAGAATGGCTATTTTTCAGAACAAGAAGTAAGAAAACAACTGGTGCAGCTAGTAGGGAAACATGACCTATTAACAAAATAAAAAAATAGAAAATACTAGAATAAGAAATCTATTTCGTAGGTCAAGACAGTAGATAAGCATTGGAAAACCAAACCAATAATGATTGACCTTAAAATTCATCACAAAATATCTCTAGGGTCATGGTAGATTTAGGGGCAGATTTAAAATTGATTCCAAAAAGAATATGGGAGTATCTAGGGAGACCCACACTAGAACCCACCTCATACAACATTAGTTTAGCAGATGGAACTGAGATGAAACTTTAAGAACTTGGAAATATGTAGAAGTGAGTGTCAAAGGAGTGAAAAAAATTGTAGATTTTGAGGTAGTCACAATCAAGGAAACTTTTGATTCTTTTGATGCACTTCTAGGACTAAGATGGTTTGTAGATTCATGTGGGGTGATAGATACAAGAAAGGAATAAATTTCATTTATCGATGACAAGAGAATAATGCACATCCCCTTAGGTAACAATCAATAAGAAACCTATGTAGAAGATGTGAATGCAAAGGAAGATGATGATGATGAAAAAAAGCTAAAAATTGTAACTAAACTACCTACAATTAAAATTTTAGAAGAACCCAACTCCAAAGGGGAACTAGGTATAAATAAAATAGATGGGAGCATAGACAGTGAGAATATATTAGAAGCCTATCTACAAGATGAACCAAAAGTATACTCTCATATGATCTTTGGCTTGAAAAGGGTATTCATGGTAAGGAAGAAAATTGAGGAAGAATTATCTATAGAAAACATACTACATGATAGTGGCACCAACATAGAAAGTGATAAGGATGATAATACTAAAGTATCTCACCATGTCCATCACATTTCACAAAAAATATCACACATCAAGTTTCCTAAATATTTTGAAGTGGGGGACTTACTGTCATACTTCTCACAAATAGAAAAAATATTTCCAACTAAAGCCTATAAACTTGATATCTTACTACATACCCTCACCTACACTATCGCATGCTGGTATAACACACATAAGCATACTATCATCAAGTGGGAAAATTTCAAGACTTTGATAAAAGCAATATTTCTTCCAAAAGTAGGAGAATATGAGGACACACCCATATATGTGGGAGATATCCTATCATAGTGTCATGTAGATATGTGTTGTAATATAGAGAAAGGTTATCCTAGGTCCTAAACACAAAGAAACTAGGATGCAAGTTGACCTTTTTCCAAGCTACATTAAGATGTAGATCAACAAGGTGATTAGATTGATTGTCAACCATGAAGGTGATCCAATCAAACCTAGATCTACATCTAATTGAGCATGGGAATGGATTGGAATGATTTGGAATGATTGAACTAATTGAACTATATGACCTAATATGAAAAATGCAATATTTCAGAGATGCACAAATTGAAACTATAAATTGCAGGTGGATTTGGGAAGTGTTAGATGATATTTACCTATCACCAAAAGAAATATTTGGAATGTGTAGAGGGAATTAGTCACCCTTGGGTGGATGGGTCTTTGATGAGGGGTCCTGAAACTACTTTTACAATCCTTTGATGCTGGATTTGAACTCTTGATTCCTGGTTACAAATTTTTTAGAATGCCGTCAATAAATTATGTAATTGAGTTTTCATAGCTTGAAAAGTTTTAGGGCTTTGAAAGAAACACTAGAGAATTTTCCTTCAATATTTCTTCAATCCTCTTCAACCTAATATCTGCACATTTACAAAGACATGAAATGTTGGGTCATTTAGGGGCTTGCTTTAGTCAAACCATGTGTAAGTATTTCCACTTCCACAATGGTAATGTTAATGATAGGAATGATAAATGAAAGGAAGGAATGATGAATGAAAAAAGTGATACAACTCACCACCATTCAATGAATTCCTTGAAGGACTAAATTCATACACATGACCTCAAGGATTTGGATCTTGCTTTATTTGAATGCATGAATTCTTGAGTACTTTGGAGACCTACAACAAGGGTTAGCCTTCACAAAACAATGAACATGAACACATATAAACTCACATAGAACTTGACATGATGTGAGGATCTTGAATTTTTGTAATAAAGCTTTGAAATGATACTCTTGACTTACTCAATAGTGCTCTTGATCATAAGTTTTCCAATATATTTCATGTTAAATTTCAAATGATAAAATAACTAGGTGTTTACATGCAATTATACTAATTTCTTGAAAATTAGATTCCAAAAGCTGACACTTGATATTTGAATTTTGGATGTTAAAATGCTACCAACAACATATTTGAATTTGGGTCCTAGCTAAAAAGGGAGACCCATTCACCCATGGGTGAATGGGTCCTAACCCAAATTTCCAGGACACACTTAGTCTAGAGAAAAATAACAATTGGATGTATTTACTCAATGTGTGTAATCCTTGTGAAAATGGTAAAAATTAGGCCTTGAAATGCATAATTTGGAAAATTAAGAGCTTAATTAAGTCCAATGATTTAGGGGGGCCAAAACATAGTGTGAAATTATTAAGGGTGATAATTTTTGATACTACATGTGTATAGACTACTAGGAAGAAAGATATGAGTATGATGAAAGACTATGCACATCAAACTATTTTATTGGAAAAAAACTTGGTACATTGACTAGGAGAGACGGGGAGAAACCTAAACATGGGATGAAGTAACAACATATTTCCTCCATACCTTTTCTTTTTATAGTAAAAATCCTCAAATACATACAACATTAGTCAAAATGAAGATCATATTCAAACTAGAAGAAGATCAAGAGATAGTGGTACTGCAACCTTCCTCTCCACCACCCAAAAAAGAAGGTATATGGAGTACATCAAATGGTTGGATTGAGAATCACCCAGAGTAGAGAAACATTGTTGTGTGGCACAAAATGATGAAGAAGGATATCATCTAAAAATAGAAATTGACCAAGGAGAAAGAGAAATAGAAGAATCTAAAGAACCTAAGAAGAAATACTATAATGACCCCATCAGACTAAGAGAAGAGAATATTGTGGTGAAAGGAGACCACAAGATGGAAAGAATAGGGGATTATTGGGATGAAAAAGTAGTAGCATAGACAATAAAGACCCTCTTAGAATTTCAAGATTTATTCCATAGAACTTTTATAGAGATGAAAGGGATTAAAGAAAAGGTAGGGGTGATGACAATTCAATTGAAGGAAGGAGTTAAGCCGGTTTAGAAGAGACCCTACATATTGAATCCAAACATGAATACAAAATGACAAAATAAAATTAGACAAGATGTTGGTTGTCAAAATCATTAAATTGGTAGAAGATACCAATTAGATAAGCCCCATGGTTGTCGAAAATAAGAAAACTAGAGAAATAAGGATTTGAGTAGATTTCAAGGAATTGAATAAATCTTTCCTACATGATCCCTTTCCCACTTCATTCATTGAATAAATCTTATAACTAGTTATATGGAGAGAGATGTACTCATTTACTGATAGATTTTTTGGATACCATCAAGTCAAAATAGAGGAAGACAAGTCCAAAACCACTTTTTCCATAGAATGGTAGTCATATATGTACACAATGATGCCTTTTGGGTTAAAAAAATGCCCTTGTGGTATTCAGTATAATAATTATTAACACATTTAAAGACTTCATACATGACTTTCTAGAAGTCTACTTGGATGATTGGACTATTTATAGACTAGCGAAAGATCATATACATGTACTCTGTGTGATGCTGAAAAGATGTAGAGTATGGAAAATTCATTAAATTCAAAGAAATGTACCTTTGTAGTACCCTTTGGGACCCTATTAGGCCATATTATATGTAAAGAGGGATTACTGGTGGATCCTATGAAAGATGATCTAATACTAAATTTACTGCCACCCAAGAATGTGCCATAAGTTAAGATATTTTTAGGATATATAGGGTATCATAAAAAGTTTATAAAGGGATATGTTGATGTTGTTGCACCATTAGAAGATAAACTAAATAATAAAACTAGTAGAAACATTGAATGGATTGAGGAGTCTAAAACATTATTTTGACACTTTAAAACTAAAGATTACACAAGCACCAATCCTCATATTCCTAGATTGGAAACCATTTCCATGTACATGTAGATGCTTCTGGTATCACCATAGGACCAGTACTTTCCCAACCTAAAGGGAACAAAGACCCATCAATTGCCTTTTCTAGTAGTAAACTATTTTTCATGGAGAATAATTATACTACCACCAAGAGAGAGGCACTAGATATGGTCTACGCACTATAAAAAATATAGACACTACCTACTATCCACCCCATTCAATTTCTCCATTGACCAATGAAACTCTTAATTATTTACTCAATAAACCTATCACACATGGACTAATATGCAAATGGTTGCTACTGTTTCAAGATTTTTTTTTTGAAATTATGGTGAAACCAGGTAAAAACAACCAAGGATCAGACTAACTATATCTAAATGATACTAGAGTAGAACTAGATTCTCAAGGAGAAGATATCCCAAGCACACATCTATTTCACATTAAAGTGGTACCAAAGGAGTTACAAGATATTTCTATATTACTTTATACAGGTGAATTTCCCAAAGATATATCACCACAAGAAAAATAATCACTCGTACAGAGGGTTGTACCATACACTTTGGTTGAAGGAGAGTTACACCATCTCAATAGGGATGAGGTGTTAATAAGAGTGGTTTATAAAAATGAAAGAAAGTTGATCCTCAAGGAAGCACATGATGAAATAGCAGGGGGACATAACTGTGGTAAAACTATAACTAGGAGGGTGCAACTTGCAGGGCTATGGTGGCCAACTCTTCATAAAGACGTTAGGGAATATATAAAAGGGTGCGGTATTTGTCAAAGTTTGAATCCTATTGCAAGAGATGAAATGCCACTAAGATCAATACTAGCACAAAACCCCTTTGAAAAATGGGCCATAGACTTTATTGGACCTATTGATCCATTGAAAAATCATTCTAAGGAAAGGTTCATTATAACTAGAGTAGAATATCTCAAAAAATGGGTGGAGGTAGAACCCACAAAGGATTGTACTACAAAGACCGTTGTAATGTTTTTGTATGAGAACATAATTAGAAGATACGAATGCCGCTTAGTATAGTGTGACCAAGGGAAATTTTAAATTTTTTTTTTATAAAATAATCACTACAAAACTTCAAGATAACACACAACAAAATATCTCCCTATCACTCATAGGCTAATGGCCAATTGAAGCATTAAAAACATAATTGGGAAAGCCCTTACCAAAATGTGTAATGGAAATAGGATAGATTGAGATATAAAAGTACCTATGGTACTCTGGGCATACCGTACATCACATAAAAGGACCAATAAGTTCAATCCAATTAGTCTATGGTATTAACACTAAAATCCATATGAAATTTATAATCCCCAATCTACGTACCAAACTCACCTTGTGGTTGGAAGATGACTAGTATTTTGTGCAAAAAAAGAAGATTTAGATTATGAGTATTGAAAAATTGCAATATATAATCACCAATTTGAGTGCTAGAGGAAAAAAAGCATGGCATGATAGGAATTTTAGGTTAAAAACATTCAAAACAAAAGAAATGGTATTACTCTATGATAATAAATTTAAGAAACTAGGGAAATTGAAGGTTAGATGGCTAGGATCATACCACATCCATGGTATCAAAGATTCAAGAGCAGTGAAACTTAGATAATTGGATGGCACCCTTATGACAAGATACATAAATGGTGCATGCCTAAAATATTACCACTTTCTGAAAGATTAAAAGCATAACCTAAAGAAAATTAGAACTTAGTTTATATTATGTATTATAGCTCAAAAACAACCATAAAATAAAAAAAACACTTACTGGAAAAATAGAGTCGTAGAAAGTTAATGGGAAGAAAAATGCAAGAAATGAATATACAATTTATTACACTCATCTCACAAAAAAAGTTATAAATAACCCCTCATCACCTCATTTTCACTCACTACACACTCTAATTTGATAAATTTATTGCTCTCCACTTAGCACTAAGCTAATTCCTAATCTGCTGCTAAATATATTAGACTATAAAAATGGCCAAACCTACTCTTGTATACATATCTCAAAAGACAAGGAAAAAATATAAGTGCTTACTATAAAAAGCAATGGAGATTGACCCAATAGGAGCATTATCCAAGGTACCCAAAGAGGTGATCTATATCAAGGATATCCAAAAATATATTCACACATCCCTAATGGAGGTTTCCATACTATACTAAGTTTGAAACCCTATGACTGAGTCTCCTACAACTAGGAATGCAACAATACTTGCCACAATACCAAAACATCAAAAAGAAGAGGCTAGAAATATGGTAGGAATTTATAAAATTCACTAGATAGTAAGAATGAGTTCATATAATTCTAAGTACATTCCATGATGAATACCTCTATCTGGACCATCTGTACTGAATCACCAAAGAGGCCATCCAAGTTGTCACAGGGTTATGGTCTCAAGAATAAGTTCCACCAAAGAAAGCTATAAAAAATGTTGAATCCACCTGCTTAACTATAGTAACACATGATGATTGAACCTTGATATCACAAAGATCAATAATCCAATGATCAAGTATGCCACGATGGGCATAACATATAGAATATAATACACCAATTGAGAGGATTCAGCCATTGTAACCACCATCCACACAACATATCAAATGGTAAAATATGAAAAAGATATAGACCTCTCTGAGTTCACACAACAAGAACTAATGGACAACATCCAATGCACTAAACAATCACATTATTAGTTTAGGGATGTGACCCTTATTAAATGCCTTACATTTTACTTCATGAAACACAACTATCAGGGTCTATGGGGAAAATATGGGACTCAACTTGGAAAGTGGTATCCCAAGTCCAATCTCATGTCTGAAATTTCCAAGATGCTACATCCTTCACTACAACCTATTAGGGGTTCTTTGAATCCCTCCAACAGAAGCTCTAGGATAGAGAATGAATCTCTTATATATTGGTCTAGTAATACATAAAATATATATTTTTCTTAGTAGACAAGGATTCCACCTTCATGGATTCCATTGAGCCTTGGACCTCATGGATACCTCAACTTCCATATGAAGCATCCAACATAGAAATCTAGAATTATGTTTCCACTCTTCTCAGTCATCCCAAAGATCCCCAAGCCGAGAATTTTACCACCTATCTGGAGTATATGGATAACTTAGCCAAGAAAAAGGTTGAATAATATTTTGATAAGAATAAGGAGAAATTACAAGAGAAATGGGGCATCCCTAAAAAGGAACCAGAAGATAATATCACTCTCTAGAGGTCCAAAAGACTCCACCTAGGAACCCCACCAACAAAGCCTTCCAAAGGGAAATATGTAGGCTAAGGAAAAGAAGGATAACAACCACACCTCCTCAGATAGAATCATTAGAGAAAGAAGCTACAAAATCCATTATCCAAATGAGCTCAAAGAGTAAGTCCAAGAGGATAAAGGAGAAAGAATAGAGACAAGTATCCCCACAAATAGTAGATGTTGAAGAAGAAGAAGAACTAGTTTTGGAGGATACATCAATTCTAGAAACCACACAAATTCCAAAAGTCTCCTCACTGAAAGATGAGGCCCAACTCTTCAGTGGACTCTTATACAAGGACGTACTAGACCTCACACTCTAGAAAGACCCTCACATGGCAACACCTAATCAGTTAATCATAGAGAAGGAAATAATCAGGTACATGGTAGCATCCAACATATAATTGGAAGAAATAATGGATCAATTTTTAGACTTCTTAACCACCACCCTAAAATAGAGAAGAGAAAAAGTAAATAAGGAGGAAGAAAAGTTAAAAGACTTAGCTATTACAAAGTTGGCCATTACCTTTACACCTCCACAAAATCAGAAGATAGCAGAAATCCAAACAAAAGAGCTCCAGTATAAACAGAGGTTGGAAAAATTAATGATTGAGAAACTAAAGGTAACACAAATAGTACAAAAAGAGATGAAAGAAGCAACAAAAAAATCCTATCAAAAACTACAAGAAGAAGAAGCCAATTTGAAAATAATATCATCGGATCAAGAACAATATTGTCGTCTTCCATAGCTAGGGACACCATCCTCTTTTGCAACTTCCTCTATGAAATTCATTAAGGAATTCTTGGATAAAAAAAATAGATTTAAATGGTGGCTTCTCCACAACTCCTTCAAGTATTTCTAGTAGGTTCATAGATTGATTTGGGAAGCATATCACCATTGCATAAGTTTCAGTTCGGAGACATTCTACACCAAAAAACTTGAGAAAAAAACATGCAACATCATGTGGAGAGCACCAACCAATTAGAGGAGCTAGTGAAGGAGATACAAGGGAAGTTCCCTCACATCTCAAGGGAATCCTCACAACCAATGGCAACATAGTTGAGAAATTTAGTAGAGGGGGTAATTAAGAACAATCAACTACAAAAGAAAAAACTATAGCGACAAACCCAAGTAGAATTACAAAAGCTCAAGATGGGTGAAGAAAGGAAAAAGTGTGCCACAACACATTTTTCTTTGGAGTCCTAAATACATAGCTTAAAGAACAAAAAGGGGGATTTGAATACACTCTATAATTTTTGTTTACAATGGCCAACAGTAACCAAAAATACTAAGGCCCAAATATATCAGTTGGAAGTCCAAATCCTCTAATGAGAAACAAACTATGATGCATTAAAAGACACAAATGGTCAATAAAGGGTACATATAGAAGCAATGCATGCCAAATTTCAACAACTACAAGAACAAAGGAATAAGTTCGGGAACTAATTTTATCATCTCTAAGAGGTAGTTAGCTTATGAATTACACACATTATTGGAATCCTTCAGGAGGCTCAACAACTAGCACAAAAGATATATATTCCATAGACATTGTCAGAGGTAAAGAAAATCCTATTAAAGATCCAAGGTACAAACACAATAGCTACACCTAGCCAAAACACAATGGAATACTACACTTTCCAACCTCAAGGACATCTACAAAGATATACTTCTAGTAGAGTAGCATTGACTTGAGGACAAGTCAAAATTTTGAAAGGGGAATGATGTTAGTAGGTCAAAGGAAGAAGCAAATATTACCACAAACTAATGTAAAGAGTCCATGAATAAAGGAGAAGACATTAGACACAAGTAGGAGTCATGTCCCTTAATGGGAAAGTAAATATATATAATATAAATCATGTGCGGAGAGATATACAGATAGAGAGATGTATGAGAGTTTTTATAAGAGTAGAGACTAAGACTTGTCTTTTGTATACACTTATCATATAATATTTAAGGAGATATAAAGGTTTACCTATGCATGTCATATGGATGAATGAATGTTTATTTTGTTTTTAACACAATAAATATTATCTGTTCATTTTAGTAGCTTACCACAAATGCTTATTCTCTTACTATGTCCTTTAGGGTATAAAATAACTACATAAGAGGTCTTGGGTTATAGATCTCTGAACTGTACTTCCTCATTCTTCTTTCAAACAAGAATCTTCCAAGAATATTCGCATACCATGATAACATCCTTAGAGAAAGATAAAAAATGATATTCTTAAAATTAGATTGAATTTTTATGCAATATGAAATTTGATAGAATGCCATCTTTTCATAATTACATGAGTCACCTATGATGTGAGAGCACATTGGTGATATAGGGTACGGTGATATAGGGTATTGTCAATGATAACATATTTAGTAGCTCATAGAGTAAAGGTTTTCCTTTGGTTATTCAACAAGTCGAGAGTGAGTATTTGATTGTGAAGGTAATCATATATGTCTTTATACTAGGGGGAATCAAGAACAACAGTCTCCCACATGAGCTTAGATTCAAGGACGTCAAATGTGGGGATTAAAAGTTATTCCACCAAGAACTCACTTTGATGCACATTTTTTGGTATGCCCAAGAAAGATCCAGTGGTAGCCATTGTATCAAATACTTTATTATGAAACCTTGGAATTTGTGTAAACAAGATGATGTCAAAGTACTCCTTAAGAATATCAACCATTTTCTTGTATGACACAATTTGTCATCCTTTGTCTCATACTCATCGTTGACCTGTCAGATCACTAACTGTGAATCACCATATACATGCATGTTTTTTAATCTTCCATCGTATAGCTTCCCTTAGACCTATTAGCAAGGATTTTTATTCAACAATGTTGTTTGTGCATGAGAATACAATCCTATAAGACTTTGAAATTGTTTTCCCTTGTGGTGTCATACAAAACACACTAGCTCTTGAACCATGATGCATGTAGGATCTGTCAAAGTACATCTTCCATGTTGTAGATGTATCCAGTGTGAAGATTGCTTTGTAAGGGAACTTTGATATGAGAGGTTGAAATTACTCTGTTGGAGAATCCACTAGCTGATTAATGATGACCTATCCCTTGATTTCTTTTTGTTCCACATAATTTATGTCAAACTCGCTAAGGATCATTACCCATTTTTTCTATCTACCTGTTAGTGTTTCCTTAATGAGTAAATACTTCAGAGGATCTATCTTGGCTATCAACTTAGTTTGTAGATTCAACATGTAATTCCTTAGTTTATACATTACAAAGACAACAACAAGATATGCCTGCTTGATGGGAGTATAGTTGAGTTTTTATCCTACAAGGGTACAACTAATATAATATATTGCTCTTTCTTTTCCATCTTTGTCATTTTGTGCCAAAAGAGCTCCTAGTGTAGATGATGTGGCTGATACATACAAGATGAGTGGTTTCCCATCAATGGGTGACATTAGTACTAGTGGCAACAGTAAGTAATCTTTGATTTGTTGGAAAGCCTATTGACAAGAATTGGTCCATTTGATTGGAACATACTTATGAAGGAGATATTGAAATGGGTGGCACTTGTTTGCCAGTTGTACTATAGAACTATGGGTTGATTGCAATTTACCCTATATAATTTTGAGTTGTGTTAGATGGGAAGGTGGTGGCATGTCTATGATGGCTTTCAACTTTGCAAGATCAACCTCTATGTCTCTATATGAACCTATGTATCCAAGGAGCTTCCCAGAAATTACTCCAAAGATACACTTTTTTAGGTTTAACCTAACTTTGTATTGTTCAAATCTAGTAAAGATTGTGTCAAGAATTGCCAGGTGACTGTCCCTTGTGAGGTATTTTTCTAGCAGGTCATCAACATAGTTTTCCATCAGTGTGTGCATCATATCATGAAAGATCATAGTCATATCCCTCTGATAGGTAGCTCCAACATTTTTAAGGCTAAAGGGCATGAAATTACAATAGTAAGTACCCCATGGATAGGTATAGGCTACCTTATGCTAATCCTTAGGTGTAATTTTGATTTGGTTGTAGCCAGAGAAGCCATCCATTAGTGATAATATCTCATACCCTACTGTGAGATCTACAATCATGTTTATGTTTGATAAAGAAAATTTATCTTTTAGACAAGCCTTATTCAAATCCCTAAAGTCAGTGAAAATGTGTATGCCCCCAGTTAGCTTGGTGATTAGTACCAGATTTGAAATCCATTTTGCATAGTCTATTGAACATCCTCTTGAATGGGACAACTGAGAGGGGGTTGAATCAATTGTATCAAATTGAGCCTTTAAAAATTTCACTAGAGATTAGATCAATCACAAATTCTTTACTCTAATATAATGATTAATCATTAAGTGCAAAAACATAAACTAAAAAACATCACACATACACAATAACACTGGATTTACGTGGAAAACCCAATAAGGGAAAAACCATGGTGAGGATTATCTCACAATGTAGAGAATATCAAAATTGATTACAAAGGATCACTGCTAAAGAAGGCTCATTTCCAAAACATGACTTATTGTCTGAAGTAGGTATCACTATCCAACAAAGGTTAACCACCCGAAGAGCTCACTACCACACATATACAAAGAATATAGAAGATATTTGTTACAAAGATAAGACAATCTCAATGCAACATAGATTTCCACCACAACTCGTTCTAACACTTGTAGAAATGCATGAATAATAGAGTACACCTTTAAATCACTACATTAAGAAACTTTCCACAAAGATTTCACACTGATCTGCTCAACCGTACACTCTATTTTGTATCTATTTTCACATATATCTTGCTCCAATTCTTTGCACACCTTTCAACGATATCTCATCTTGTATTTATACCATCTTCAACTTTGAAACATATCCAAATTCAACCATACACCATTTGCATTTACAAATTCAAATTAGGCTAGTTCTAAAACATTCTAGGGTGGAATTAGAATGAGGGAAACCCAACCACACACTTCCATAAGCTTCAAAAGTAGTGTTAAACACAAGGTCGACCAAACTAGTGTAAAAAAAATAGAACAATTAAGCACACTCAACCTTAGCATGATCCACTCCTCCTAGATAAAAAAATTATCTTCAACATGATCATATCAGTTTATATTTAGAACCACAAGTCATAAAAACTTGAACAAGAAGAAATCCAGAGCAACTACATTTCTCCTGAACCTTAGCCAAATTCACTGAAAAACACATTTCACAACTAGTGAACATAACTCACATTGTAAAACGATCTAGAAACCCAAAATATGGATATAGTAACTTCCAACAACCATGATCAACATATTTGAACCACACAAACATAGGATCAAATACCAGAGAAAAACCCGAAGAAAACACTAGACATCTGCAACCTTTCTTTATTACAATTTTCTCAATATCCTCGACATATACAACCAATAACCATTATCCATAACATTAATGAGAACAACAACTAGTTGAGAACTAGTTAACTAGTTGACATCAATAACAACACTTTCATAGTTGCAAAAATCTCCCCCTTTTTCATTGATGGCAACACATGATGTAAAAAACCATCAAGGACAACATGATAGCTCTGAACACACTTTAAATGATTTTACTTTCTATTTCTCCCCCTTAGTAGATAAAATTTCTCACATGATTCTCTCTCTTTTTTCTTCACATCTTTCTCTCCCCCTTTGACATTTGTCAAAGGAAAAAGATATTTTAATGTCAAAGGAAAGAGATATTTTACATTGATTTCCCCTTTGACATTAAGAACAAAATACTCTTTCAATGACAACACATAACACTACTTACTCCCTCTAAGAGGTAGCCACCAAAAAATCAGTCCAAAAGAAAGATAGATCCATAGACCCATCAGACTAATGCATCTCCATATGTATCTAGTTCAAGAAAGGAGGGGCAATAGCCCCTAACTTCTGAAGGAGATACTCAAAAGTATCTTTAGGAAGAGCCTTTGTAAATATATTAGCAACTTGATCATTCGTAGGTATATACTCAAGCTTTACTTCATTCTCCACAAACTTTTCTCTCAAAAAGTGATACTTGATAGATATATGCTTTGTCCTCGATTGCATCACTAGATTCTTTGAAATGTTAATTGCACTTGTATTATCACAGAAGATAGAAATAGGATCATCATACATTACTCTGATATCTTTCAATGACTATCTCATCGAAAAAACTTGTTTACAAAGAGATGCTACATAAATATACTCAGCTTCAGCAGTAGATAAGGAAACTAAATCTTGCTTTTTACTTAACTAAGTCACCAATCTGCAACCCAGAAAGAATGCATCACCACTTGTACTTTTTCTGTTATCTACACAACCAACCTAATTTGCATTAGTATAAGCACTTAGTGTAAAATCAGTATCCCTAGGATACCATAAGCCATAATCCAAAGTTCCATTCAAATATCTAAATATCCTTTTAACAACAACATGTGTTTCCTTAGGGTCTTCTTGAAATTTTTCCACAAGACAAATTGCATGCATGATATCTAGTCTAGTAGTAGTTAAATACAACAATCCACCAATCATAGATCTGTATTTTCTTTGATTAGCCTTAGGTGAATCACCATCTTTTCTCAATTTGCAACTGGTCACCATAGGAGTGTATATCAATTTGGAACCATCCATCCCAAACTTCTTCAACATTTCTTTTACATACTTTGACTGTGAAATAAAGATCCCTTTCTCTGTTTGATTAATTTTTAGCCCAAGAAAGAAATTCATCTCACCAAACATAGACATCTCAAACTCCTTTTGTATATCTTCAACAAACATCTTACACATAGTTATATTTCCTCCAAAGGTAATGTCATCAACACATACAACCGCTATCAAGATCTTTTCATTTTCAATTTTTAAAATATAGATTACTATCTGTCATACCTTTGTTTAAACCTGGTTGAATCAAATATCTATCTAACCTTGCATACCAAGCTCTAGGAGCTTGCTTCAATTTGCAAACTATATCTAGTTGATCTGACAACTGAAATCCTTCTGGTTGTTCCATGTAGACCTCTTCATCTAACTCACCATTTAAGAATGTAGACTTAACATCCATCTGATAGACCTTGAAATCTTTATCAACAACAAACGCTAAAAACATTCCAATAGCTTCCACTCTTGCCACCAGAGAAAAAGTCTCTTTAAAATATATACCTTCTACTTGTGAATAACCCTTACACACAAGCCTTTCTTTATTTCTAACTACATCCGCATTCTCATTCAACTTGTTTTTGAATACCCACTTTGATTGAATTATGTTTATATCTGCCAATCTAGGGACCAATTCCCAAGTTTAATTTTTCTCAATTTGCATAAATTCTTTCATAGCTTCCATCCAATGCTCATCTTTACTTTATTCACTTATGGTCTTTGGTTCAATCTAAAAAATTAAACATAGATTTATCTCACTAGTAGCAACAACTTTACTTCTTGTCAATACTCCTTTCCTCTTGTCTCCAATGATTTCATCTTCTGAATGATTATTTTGCACATATTTAGCTGTCTTAGGGGACACCACCAAAGCTTCTTCTTCTTCATTCTACTTCTCTTATTTTTCCACAACTTCTTCAACTCTTAGCTAATCAGGTTCATCAAATACATATCCATCAACTTCAATTGAATTCTTCATTGCTTCATCAACCTTGACATTTGTGCTTTCTACAATCTTTCTTAGTGTTTTATTGAAACATATGTAAGCTTTGCTTCTAGTGGAATATCCAAGGAAAAAACCTTCATCACTTCTACCATCAAACTTCCCTAAATTTTATTCATCTCGTATGATATAACATTTGCTTCCAAATACCTTGAAATACTTAACAATAGGAATTCTTCCACACCATAGCTCATAGGGGGTCTTGGTACTATTAGCTCTTGCTTGAAATCAATTGAACACATAAAGAGCAGTGTGAATAGATTCTCTCCAATAAACTTTCGGTAGGCCAAATTTAGTAATCATTGTGTAGATGTCTAAATTTGGACACTTAATTTATCCAAATTCATCCCCTTTCATCTTATTTTCATTAATTAAGTAATACTGCTATTATTTAATTAATAGCTTTAATTTTGCCAAATCCCTAAGGTATTTAATCAATAATACCTTATCTCTTTAACCCTCCTTCCATCAATTGAATTAAATAAATATTCCATTTATTTAATTCCCTTCATGTCACATCCTCCATCATTTTTATCTTATCCTAATCCTTCTTCTAATCTCATCATTAAGGTGTGCACATGCCTAATCCTTGATTAGGATGTGTCACATCCTCCAACTTTTGCAAGTTGGCCCTAATCTCTCTTAGCCACCTAACCATCCTCTAATCCTTCACTAACTAGCCTAATCAACTTCTCAAGGAATTTTTAATTCCTTTTATCCTTCCAAGGAATATTAAATTCCTTTTCTCTTCCCCATGTCCTTTATGACATGTGTCCTTAGTCAACCCTATTAAAGGCTTTCTCCTCTTAGACAAGGCACTCCACTTCCCCATGTGAATTTTTAATTCACCTTTTAATCCCCCAAGACACCCAAAAGGAATTTTTAATTCCTTCACTTCTTCCCTCATGTCCACTTCACCTTTTAGGGCTATCTCACATGCCACATGTCAAGATGTGAGGGCTTGTGAGTTCTCAACTCACCTTAGCCCTACATCTTGATATTTGGTGGCTCAATCTTGACCCTCCATTTCCCCTAGGAATTCTCAAAAATCCTATAAATACCCCCTCTTTTCTCTCATTTTGGGGGAGAGATCATTTTGCTAGCCAAACTCTTGCAGTTTTGTTTCTCAATCTACACTTAGCCATTTTCACGTTTTCATCCATTTGCACTCATCCTCACAACATCATTTATCTTGAATCTTGTGCCATTCAAGGAGCATACACTTCAAAGATCGAAGGTCCAACCAAAGGATCGATTCGACGCAAGGTATAGAGTTTCATTTTGTTGCTTTCATCTTGTGTTGTTTCCAACTTAGGCCAATCTTGAGGTGTAGGTTGTTTTGGTGTTTATTTGCACTCTTTTACTTGTTGCTCATTTTCTAACACTCACATTCGACCTATCACACATTGATCTAGCAACTTCTTGAATGGTTTTGTTATTTCTTTCAACAACTCCATTTTGCTGAGGGGTTCTCGGAGTAGATAGCTGTCTTTTATTCCATGACTTCACAAAAAAATATTAAACTCATGGGAGGTGAATTCACCACCTCTATCAAACCTTAAGCATTTTATTCTCAAATTTACTTCATTCTCAACCATAGATTTGAATTTCTTGAATCTATCTAATGCATCATATTTCTCTCTAATAAAAGTAACCCATGCATACCTAGAGTAATCATCAATTAAAAACATAAAGTACCTTTCACCTTGTAGACTTCTCACTCTTGTAGGACCATAAAGATCTATATGAATCAAATCTAGTGGTCCGGTAGTAGATTGTTCCTTTGACCTATAGTTTTTTTCTCACTTGTTTTCCAAACTAAAAATTCCTACAAATAGCATTAACATGCTTTGTAATCCTTGGTAAATCTCTTGTGGCTTGCACTGCACTAATCCTCTCTAGGTTATAAAAATTCATATGAAACATTCTCTAGTGCCATAACCAATTGTCATTAATTTGAGTCATAAAGCAACATCCATCAACACCCTTAAGTTGATAAATGTTTCCTTTAGACTTCTTTCCTACAACAATCACTATTATGGATCCTTTCTTGATTTCACATCTCTCATCCTCAAATACAAGATTATATCCTTTACTACACATTCGTCCAACACTCAAGATATTATGCCTTAAACCCTTAACATAGTAGACATCATCAGTATTATGCTTACCGTCAAAACTTACTAAACCTATTTGACAAATCTTAGCACCAGTATCATCTCCAAACATAACTAAGCCTCCATCATTTTTTTCAAGTTTAACAAACTTACTCTTGTCATTGGTCATGTGATGTGAACAACCACTGTCAACAACCCAATAGTTCTTTTCTTGTTTAATATGTAGGGTAGAGATTATAGTATCTTTATCTTTCTCTAAAGGACATTCCTTCACCTATCATTCAGATTTAGCAGAAGTAGGTTGATCTTTTATAGCTAAGAACAAGCATTCATTGTCATCAAAATATCCATAATCAAATTATTCATCAGAAATACTAGCATCCTCATTCACATAATATGCTCTGTTGATCTTCTTACCTTTGTTTTTTTTGCTAAATCTTTGTTTGTAACATTCTTCTTAGCTCTTTTCGAACATCTCGAAGCATACTGACCTATTCCTCCATAAGTAAAGAATTTAAAGGGTAACTTACCTTCATATTTACAAGTGCCTTTCTTCATCCTTCTCACAAAGTTAGCTTCTACTTCATTGAGGTTTTCTTCATCTAGATCTTCAACTCTTGTAGTCTTGAAATCAATTTTTGATTTGGATCCATTTCTCAAATTTGGTTTTCTCATCTCATAAGATGTTAGAGTTCCCAATAATTGATCTTTAGTATAAGTCTTGTAATCCACATATTCTTCAATAACAGATACCTTTTCATTGTATGCATCAGGGAGAGTTTTAAGAATCTTCTTCACAATCCTAGATTCATCTACTATAGCACCAAGTCCTTGCATTCCACCTACCAACTCATCTACTCTCTATACATAGGATTTAATGTTCTCATCTTCAGATATATGCAGGACCTCAAATTGTACCTCCAAATTCTGCAACTTCGCTTCTTTGAGATTTTCATCTCCCTCATGCATCTTTTCTAAAGCATCCTAGACTTCTTTAGCAGTCTTCAAATTATGAACTTTAATCAACTTGGAACATGAAAGATCATTCTTCAGAATGAACTTTGTCTTATTCTTTGCTTTATGCACCTTTATTTCATCAGTTGTACTCAGACCATTAGCAAGAAGAGTGTAAGTAGTCTTAAAAGCTTTCTTAATATCATATCCACAATATTCCAGATACCCTTCCATATATATTTTCCAGATAGCATAATTAGTTCTATCAAACCTTAGATACTCAAAAGTGATCTTGCTTGCCATCCCGGACCTTCCTTAAGTATTTAAGCTCCTCTCCAAGAAACCTGTTGCACAGGCGATTGTTGTTGCACCAAAAGATCGACCTATTAATGCCCGATATAGTCGTTGGATTTATACAAGATCAAGATCCATAGGAGGTGGTTAAACCATGTCATGAAGCCCAAGCATCGTGCTGGCCCACGCCTACCATAGGAAGAGGAGACAAAGAGAGAAACCTTGCAACAATTCCCCCTAGCACAAGTGATGGGTTTGAACCTGTGACCTTGACTCTAATACCAATTGTTACACAGGAGGTTGTTGTTGTACCAAAAGATTGACTTGTTAATGCCCGATATAGTTGATGGATTTATACAAGATCAAGATCCATAAGAGGTGGTTAAACCATGTCTCGAAGCTTAAGCACCGCATTGGCCCACACCTACCACAAGAAGAGGAGACCAAGGGTGACACCTTGCAATAGAACCAAGCTTTGATACCAATTGTTGAAGAAAACAACTGAGAGGGGAGTGAATTAATTGTAACAAATTAAGCCTTTAAAAATTTCATCGAAGATTAGATCAATCATAAATCCTTTACTTTGCTAATATGATTAATCATTAAGTGCAAAAATAGAAATTGAAAAATATCACACATACATAATAACACCAAATTTACGTGGAAACCCTAATAAGGGAAAAACCACAGTGAGGATTAGCTCACAATATAAAGAATATAAAAACTAATTACAAAGGCTCACTGCCAAAATATGACTTATTGTTTGAATCAAGACTAACTATCCAACAAGGCTTAACCACCTGGAGGGCTCATTACCACACAAATACAAAGAAGATAGAAGAGATTTGTTACAAAGAGAAGACAATCTCAATGCAACATATATTTCCACAACTCATTCAAACACTTCCAAACATGCATGAATGATAGAGTACATCTTTAGCTCATTGCATCTAGAAACTCACCACTAAGATTTCACAATGATCTACTCAACCACACACTCTATTTCGCATCTATTTTCACATATATCTTTCTCTATTTATTTGCACACCTTTCACCGATATCTCATCCTATATTTATACCATATTCAACTTTGAAACATATCCAAAATCAGCCATACACCATTTGCATTTACAAACTCAAATTAGGTCAACGCCAAAACATTCTAGGGTGGAATTATAATGAGGGCATCCCAACCACACGCTTCAACATGGTTCCATAAGCCTTGAAAGTAGTGTTAAACACAAGGTCGACCAAACTAGTGTAAAACACATAGGACAATTAAGCACACACAACCTTAGCATGATCCAATCCTCCCAGAAAACAAAATTATCTTCAACATGATCATATCAGTTTATTTAACAAATAGGACTGAAATACACTTTTGGAAGATAAAAATAAATTTTTTAATGAAATCAATTATGCAATGTAAAACTTAAAATGCAAATTTAAAGCATAATATAAATAAAAACAACAAGCTATAGGTAGATCTGAGAAGGGTAAAATACCATGCACCTGTCACCAAAGTGGTTGTTGAGTGTCCTACTGAGACAATTTTTCCCTAGGGTGAATGGGTCTTTGAGCAAGGTTCCAAAATCTAATTCCATAGTCTTTTGACCTTGGATTTGTACTCCCGATTCCTCTAGATTCCATTGTCAAAAAGTCAAAAATAAATCCTACAAATGAGTTTCTGTGGCTTGACAACTTTGACAACTTTGCAAAATTGCACTTTTGATCCAATTTTCAATCCTTCTTCACCTGAAAATATGCAAACACAAAGAGGGGGAAAAGTTGTTTGTTTTTGGTGAATAGGGGTTTTCCTTGGTCAAACCCTATTTTGGTAATTAAACCTTGATAATGAAAGATAATGCCAAATGATAAGGATTGATGAATGAAAAAGTCTATCTAACAACTCACCAAACCTTTAATGGCTGCCCTTAGAGGATTGAAGTCCAAAAAATCTCTCTAAGGATTGGATCTTGCATGAATTGGCTTGAATGATAGCTTGATTTAATGCTTGAATTCTTGAAATCTACATCACAATGTTAACTCCAAAGCATAATATGAACACACCTAACCTTGACATGATGATATGCTCTTGAATGTTGGTATAGATGACTGATAAATCTACTCTTTAATGCTCTTGACAATAATATTTGCTATAGGAATGCTTGCATAAGGCGTGCTAATGTTGAATTGATAAAATAATTATGTATTTATGGGTTTTTATCTAATTTCTCAAAAAATAGATTCCATAAGCTAGCATTTGAAATTTGAATTTGAATCATTAAAATGCCATGAAAAAAATATTAAAATTGGTACCTAGGACTTAAGGTAGACCCATTTTCCCTTGGGTGAATGGGTCCTAGGACCTAAATCTAGGACACACAATTTGTAAGGTGTTTAAAATAATGTTAGCATTTGTTTAATGTTGGTTTCCCTTTCAAAAAAAGGGAATACTAAGGCTTAGGAATGCATAATCTAGATAATTAGAAGCTTAATTAAGTCCAATTAATTAAGGGACCCAAATATAGTGTGAAAATGTAAAGTATATTTTTATACACTACACTAGGTACTTGTTGAATGCCTCTTTAAGGCTAAATATGTTGAGAGAAGCACTAGATATTCTCAATAGAATGAAGTAGATATCATTAAATTTGTCCCACCAAGTGTGCCAAAATTATTGTCACAAATGGTGGGAAGACTTAGACTGCTTAAATCAATAGATTTTCTTAGAGTCGACATGATGTTTGATAATTGCCTTGAGAGGAAAGATGTATTGAAGAACACACCAAACTCCTTTAGTGGGTGATGCAAATCTCACAAAATTTGTCCCACAAAGAATTCCAAAAAATGTTGTCACATGAAATTGCACCTTGGTGAACTGGTTCAACATTCCAATGACAAAATGGAAATAATCTCAAGTGTGGGACCTTTGTTGTTGAGATTAGACCTCTAAAGAAGGTTGACTTCCTTTTTTTAACCTAGGTGTTGTAGTGTTGGTCCAACCCAACACTGAATAATCTCTAAACTAGTCCTATTAACAACCTATAGAGGAAAAAAGGGAGAAAGAGGAATGCAAAAACAAAGGCCATGATGATACACCAAGATTAGAGTGGTTCTTCCTAGTTATTTTGCATAATGAATCGACTAGATTTCCAAAAGGGTTATATAATATTTTGTTATATCATTTCTTAAGACACATATGGAAGTTAGGGTTTGGAAAATTCTAAGAGGGAAGAAAATATCCATAGTTAGTTATGTGAACAAATTTAACACAACATATAAAAATCAGAAATGGCAAACCATTCATTCATACAAAAATGTAAAACAATTACACAAAGTGGAACAAGTGAACAAAGGTAAACAAAAAAATTTTTATTCATTCAAAGACATTGTTAGCTCTCAAAAACACAGGCAAGATGCCTCAAGAGGCTGCCAATCTCTTGATACGCTTCAGGGTAATAGACAAGGTCAAGACAACTCAACCTTCTACTCTTCAGGTGCTACCAAACCTAGGCGGGTGTACCTTTCTGAATTGGGAAGACTTAACTTATGATTATCCTTCTTGCAATGATTTTTCCACAATGGCAGATGGGAGTGAACAAATGAATTCAAACTTGATAGCAATAGCAAAAGCAATCTTCTAATCTAAATCCTAAAATGCTCAATTAACAGATGTAAAGAAACTGAATGAATCAAATGATGAAATGCAGATACCAGTGCCTTATTGGGTATGCAGAGTCAAATGAAATCAAGATGAACAACACCTCTCTAGATAAAACTCAAATTATTTGGCATATATTCTGTTTACAACTTGTATAAACATGCAATTATTTAACTACAAAGCTCTACTTTAATAATCCAAATGAAACTCTCTGATTATTGTGATCAACTAAAAGGATTTAATCTTTGCTTAAAAGAACCAATTGATTAATCACATAGATACAACAAATGTGCATTGATAAACTGAACATAAACTTGTTATGTCAATTTAAACAACCAGAAAGCATCAATCTTGGAGACAACTTAGCAACATTTTTTCATTGAATTCAACATATAATTGACATCAGAAATGTGCAGCAACATCAATTGACTTTCATAAATACCTCCATTTTAAAAACATGCATCATAGTCTCTGATCTGATAAATTTATTGTACTATGTCCATCTAATTTTCCTACTGTATATGGAATAAATGATAGCTGGTGATCATTTACAATTACAACATGCCTATTTATACACCATCATCAAGAAAATAAATCATATTGAAACTCCATGTTGGCCCTCCATAGAATTCGGGCACAAATCAAGTCAGCCAGCAACGGTTCTCAAATGTGTACATGTCGGCCACAGTATTTGAATTTCAATTAATCATTCACTGAGACATCTAGAAAGTATGCCGAAGGAAATTATAACGCTGTCATCTCGGGCCCCTATTCTCTGTATTTCGCCGTGACCATCTGATCGCTATGCCGTAGTCAAGAAGTATCCCTTTGTCCCCTTTGTGTTTCACCCAGACTCTGTGAAGTCGGTGAGACATCTCACAGATTACAGAATGTTATATCGATATGCTTCTCTTAGTGTATAACTCACTCGCAGAGACACACACAAGCTTCTCACTGAAATGCAACCTTCGTTTCATTCGCTTCGCTCTGATTTTCAGATATCAGGGAGACATTATATAGATCGCTTTATGTTTCCCCAAGATGATCCTTCATCCATCTTGAGTCGCTGAGACAAGATCATACTCTCGCTGACAAGGTTCTTCATTGTTTTCCATCGGCGAGACCGAAGGTCATTCGTCGAGACCTCTTATCGAGAACCCTATCTCTCATTGAGCTGTTCTTTTAGTTGTCGGTCGGTGTGACAAAATGAAATTGCTATGACTTTGCACCAAAAGCAACATGTTAGGCCGAAGTGAATCCTTAATGTGTTTGTCGGTGAGACCCCAAGAATTCGCTAGGACATTGTACCCACACCGCAACTCCTGCCAATGTATCCTCATTCAAGCTGGTCGTCGAGACATAAAGCACTCAGTGAAATATTATATCGACGACCACACTCCTGCCGAAATGTGAATCATCCTCTGTCGTCGAGACCGTGAAGAAGTCCTGCCGAACGGTGCCTGCACGCAAATATCGATCGCTGTGACAACAAATGAGTCTTGCCGAAAGGAAACACAGACTCATGCTAGCATAAAACACATAATGGCTTGGGGAGACAATGGTATTCTCACGCTGATAGGAAACAGAATGTAAAAAATGCATGACTCAATGGATTTTATGGGGAAGTATGGCAAAATATGGGTGAAATATGCACATGGTAGGACCAAAACTAGAAGTTTATGAGTAAAACCAACATGTGAAAACATCAGATTTTTACAGTTCCGACAGTGGCTCCGTCTGGGGATGAATGATAGTAAGATCATTGCAAGGATCCAGAATATTTGGGTGAGCAGACCAGACCAAACACAAAATGATGAACCAGTGAGCAAAAATGGAAAGAATGGCAATGGAAAGTGAGTGCAAAATTTAAGTGAAATGGATACAAAATGAAGGTGAACCAAAACCCTAAACTACTATGCATGGAAAAGAATTTTAAAGAGGATGAACAAGAGTTGTCCATGCACTGGCAACCCTCAATCCTTTGTGTTTCAACTCCATCAGTTTTGAACTGTTATGGTCTGAGACTCATACCATACTTTTCCCTTGTCAAATACCTAGCTTTGCCTTGAGTTCATCAGATCCATCCTGAGGACAATCATGCAACCTGCTTTGTTATTGTTATTGAAGGTTCTTAGAGAATCATCTCGCTTGATTTGGCCCAAAATTCCTACACCAGCCTGTAGTTTAAATTCTTCATCATCATGGGACAAACCCCTATTATTTTCAACATTCAAAACACATGCATATTCGATATAACATCTTATATTATCTCTCTCACTATTATGAATTATGAAACACTCTCCCAATTGTATTGAAAATTGACCATCAAAGTGCCTCTCTTGAGAACAAAAAAATGTCATATCAATATTGTCTGAAACAAATAGATCTGCAACCTTTTGCACCTCTTTAACAATACCAATTGGATACAACACTGGATTATGACTCATATCATCAATATTAAGCATATATGAACCAATCAAATTTGGACCACTATCACCCTTGGCATGCAAATAAACATCTTCTCCATATGAATTAGAAACTTCAAAATCACATACCTCATCTTGAATGGTCACAAAATTTTGATCAATTTTAGAGGTTTCACCATCAACTCGAGAAATGCACTGAGAGTCATAAGAATCATCACACAAAGAAATTTCACTGTCAAAACAAATGTAGGCTGGATACAAAACTTCCGGATCACCTTCATGTGTATATCTTTGATATTCAAGAGTTAGCAAGTCCAAAATTTGCTCATTGCTGAGTAAACAAGTCTCATCATTTTCATCACAATAGTTATATTCTTCACATTTTTCATCATCAAAAAGAGGTCCAGGATCATCAGAGAATGAGAAATAAGAAATATTACCAACACAATCATTTGTTCCATATTTTGAGACATCACATTGTTTGTCTAGAAATATATTTTCCTCATCATCAAGGTGATATGAAAATACCTCCTCATCATCAAATGTATCTTTATAGTACTCAACTGCAACTGGAAGTGTTACTTGTTCTCTATCAAATGGATCCACATTTTCCACTACTTCCTCTTCCTGACCATCACAAGAATTGTAAGAATCATCTTGCTGCGGATTACAATCCACAAATCCATCTTCACACTCTAAATATTCACTGTTTTCTATGTCATAATCTAATATGCAAGAAAGAAATTCAATATCCTCATCTTCCTCATGCAGACCATCATATGAATCATATTGACTTGCACATGTCTCATCTTCTATTGGCTGCAGCGTATGACTGATCTCCTGATGCTCATTTGTGACATCACCATTGTCTTCATACCTTTTCCCCTGCATGGTATCAATAAATTTATTCATTGGATCAAAGGTACATTGTTTCGATGACTCTGGCCAACAAAATGATTCAGGCTCTCATGCTCCAACAAAGTACATCTTCCACACACTGACATAGTTTTGTGCAGCATGCTTCTCAATTGGATCAGTACTAACTAACTTTGGCTGGGTTGATTCTATCTTAAAACTTCCAAGATCAACATCACAAAAACAATTGATCTGATCTTGTGGTACACAGTCAACAAGCTGATTCATTCTTGGCTCCCTATACAACTTGATTTCTTGACCATTCACTGGAATAGTTGGATAAGATAAATCAAACTAGATGTTTCCTCCAACTGCTGCTATCCACTGTCTTGACAGAAGCATCCCAAACTGAGGAGGAGTGTTAATCACTGTGATATCTATATTATAAGCCACCTGTGGATAAGTAGCCAGTTTGACTTCAACACCTCTCATAATGCCTACCACAGGTACATGTCTGTTATCCATTGCATAACACTTCCCTTCACATGTATCAACCCACATACCAAGCTGCTTCATGACTCCAACTGGCATGATATTTATAGCAGCACTAGAGTCTATCATGCAATTTCTCAGTAGTTTGTTATTTATAAGCAATGTAGTGAAAAAAAGATCAACTTGTGGAGGAGTTGTTAATATATCACTCAAGCAGACCTCTGGGATATTTACTTTCTCTTGCTTACTGACTGCTTTAGTAGCTACTTTATTTTTAGAATTTATTATCAATTGAACAACATTGTCCATATATTCCTTAATTTTCATCATTTCAAGTAGTGGAACATACATTTTTACCTGGGATAATGCCTGAGTGAAGTCAAAAGAAGAGCCCTCCACCTTAAAAATCTTCTTTTGCTCCAATGTTTCTCCTTTGTTTTCTTCCTTCTCTCTTTTACTAGGCTGATTAGGCGTTTGCAATTCCTTCACATCCTCCTTCTGGATAGGCTTCTATTCACCTTTATTAGGCTGTCTCTTTTCTGACTTCTTCACAGTTCCTTGTGTTGCCTTTTGGTCCTTCATAAAAATTCCCCCAGGAAAGCCATCCTTCTCATTTACTGTTCTATTTCTCAACCAGTATTTACTCCTTGCTTCCTCAACAACAACAACAATTAGTCTCTCTATCTCCTCTTTGGTGAGTCTTCTCATACTGCATTGAGCAGGCACCTCAAAATGTGGCTCTATATAATCTTCTTTAGAATTGGAAAAGATCAGCTGTTCAACCAAGATCAGCTGTTCAGCCATATGAACATTGTATTTCTGATTCGAAACATCATACTCATAACCTTCATCCTCTGAAGATGAGTACTTTTCTTCCACATGGTGAAAAGTGTTTGAAGTCAAATACACTTTGTGATCTTCTCCATTGTTTTCCATCAACATTCCCTCTTCTCGCATCCTTTGAGCTACAACACAATAATCTGGGGAATGTGGCTTATCACAAACTTCACAGAAGTAATTATTACTCACCATGTAAGTTCCCTTTTTGCTCAATGGATCAAGAGTCTCTTTATTTCTTGGCCTAGCTGTTATAGGTTTTCCATCCTTCTAGTCTATATTATATGGCATGTCATGCAACCTCGGCCTTTCATTTCTGTATGTACTTTCCTGTCTATACTGATAATTACTGCTTTGCTGAGGAGCCCTAGGGTTATCTCTTTTATTGATTATTTCTGTAGCCTTCCTATTGTTTTCAATTGTTAGTGCTATCTTCTGAGCTTCAGCCAGATCTCTCGAGAATCTATTTCTCAGTTCATACCCTGTTTTGGAATCGAATGCATTCAAATAAACACTCAAAGCTACAGAATCTGGCAGCCTTGATCCAGGAGGTACCTTAGTCTGCAACTTGTTGAATCTTCTGTTGAAATCATAAATTGAGTCATTCTAATTTTTCTGAATTCACATCAGTTCATGAAGAGCTGTATCTAGTGCATTTATATTCCCATACTGTTCTAAGAATCGATCTTGGAATACATGAAGATAATTGATTGAGAATGCAGGCAAGCTATTGAACCAATCCCTAGCATCTTCAAGAAGTGATGTCATAAATAGCCTCATATGTAAATCTTTGTATGGCACACCTATGTCTTGGATGAACACATTGAAATTCTTTAAATGTTCTTCAACAATAACTGCATTACTCCTTGTAAACTTAGGCACCAGACCTCTCCAGCTGCCATCCATAGGGTAAGGATATAATTGAAACCCTGCTAAATCAAATTGTCTGATCATTGCTGCATACTGGTGAGGCAGAATAGGTGGGTACTGATATTGGTTCATAGGATTATTGTATTGTGCATTATGCTGTGGCACATGATGCTGACTAGGAGGTGGATGTATATTTGTATGCTGTGTGGGAATATGAGGTGGATGATTTGGTTGCCTGTAGTGACTTCCTTTCTGATGGTGAGAAGACACTAGTGGATCAGAAGGCCCATCACTATGATTACCTTGCTTATGAGGTGGTACATACTTTGGGGGGAAATCAACTGTATGATCAACAACTCAAGTCTTCTGCACTTTAGCCTCTAGTTCCTCTATCTTCTTCTCTTGTAATTCCAACCATGCTTTTACTTCCTTAGGAAGCTCATGATCAATAAACACATTTTGGTTACCCTCCATCTTTTGATCATATTCGTGCTGAATTTTGATTCTTTCAGCCTCCAGTTCAGCTCTAAACTCAGCCTGTTTATGAGGATCAAGAAAAGAGAAAGGATTTCTTTGATCTTCTGGAGGACAAGGCTTTGTACTCGAATTGTTTCTCCATGTATCATAACGATCATATGTTTCACAATGTGCTCTTGATGTTTTGTCTTTGTCTATCATGCACATGTCCTCACATATCCTTTTTCCTTTATCCACCTTGTCATCTTTGTGTGTCCATTTACTGCTACCAGCAGGAGCTCTAGTATGACCTCCCCTGTATTGAGATCTTCTTCCGTTCATGTTTGAATAGCTGCAAAATTTTTGTTAGAGTCGCCACTCACTTTTATCAAAAATGAGAAAAACTTGATATTTCTTATTCCCAGCGGAGTCTGTATAAAGTTCCTGACTCTGATTAAGGCTTTGATTCTGAATGTATTCCCCAGTAGAGTTTCCAATTTGTTAGCTCTCAAAAATGCAGGCAAGATGCCTCAAGAGGCTGCCAATCTCTTGATACGCTTCAGGGTAACAGACAAGGTCAAGAGAACTCAACCTTCTACTCTTCAGGTGCTGCCAAACCTAGGCGGGTGTACCTTTCTGAATTGGGAAGACTTAACTTATGATTATCCTTCTTGCAATGATTTGTCCACAATGGCAGATGGGAGTGAACAAATGAATTCAAACTTGATAGCAATACCAAAAGCAATCTTCTAATCTAAATCCTAAAATGCTCAATTAATAGATGTAAAGAAACTGAATGAATCAAATGATGAAATGCAGAGGCCAGTGCCATATTGGGTATGCAGAGTCAAATGAAATCAAGATGAACAACACCTCTCTAGAGAAAACTCAAATTATCTGGCATATATTCTATTTACAACTTGTATAAACATGCAATTTTGTAACTACCAAGCTCTACTTTAATAATCCAGATGAAAATCTCTAATTACTATGATCAACTAAAAGGATTTAATCTTTGCTTAAAAGAACCAATTGATTAATCACACATATACAACAAATGTGCATTGATAAACTGAACATAAACTTGTTATGTCAATTTAAACAACCAGAAAGCATCAATCTTGGAGACAACTTAGCAGCATTTTTTCATTGAATTCAACAGATAATTAACATCAAAAATGTGCAGCAACATCAATTTTCTTTCATAAATACCTCCATTTTGAAAACATGCATCATAGTCTTTCATCTGATAAATTTATTGTACTATGTCCATCTAATTTTCCTACTGTATATCGAATAAATGATAGCTGATGATCATTTCCAATTACAAAATGCCTATTTATACACTAGCATCAAGAAAATAAATCATATTGAAACTCCATGTCGAACCTCCACAAAATTCGGGCACAAATCAAGTCGACCAGCAACGGTTCTCAAACGTATACATGTCAGCCACAGTATTTGAACTTCAATTAATCATTCACTGAGACATCCAGAAAGTATGTTGAAGGCAATTATAATGATGTCATCTTGGGCCCCTGTTCTCTGTATTTCGCCGTGACCATCTGATCGCTGTGCCGAAGTCAAGAAGTATCCCTTTGTCCCGTTTGTGTTTCGCCTAGACTCTGTGAAGTCGGTGAAACATCTCACAGATTACAAAATGTTATATTGATATGCTTCTCTTAGTGTATAACTCATTCGCAGAGACATAAGCAAGCTTCTCATCGAAATGCAACCTATGCTTCATTCGCTTCGCTGTGACTTTCAGATATTAGGGAGACGTTATATAGATCGGTTTATGTTTCCCCGAGATGATCCTTCATCCATCCCGAGTCACTGAGACAAGATCATACTCTCGCTGACAAGGTTCTTCATTGTTTTCCATGTGAGACCGAAGGTCATTCGCCGAGACCTCTTATCGAGAACCCTATCTCTCATCGAGTTGTTCTTTTAGTTGTCGGTCAGTGTGACAAAATGAAATCGCTATGACTTTGCACCGAAAGCAACATGTTAGGCTGAAGTGAATCATTAATGTGTTTGTTGGTGAGACCCCAAGAATTCGCTAGGACATTGTATCGACGCCACATCTCCTACCGATGTATCCTCATTCAAGCTGGTTGCCGAGACATAAAGCACTCGGTGAAACATTATATCGACAACCAGACTCCTGCCGAAATGTGAATCATCCTCTGTCGCCGAGACCGTGAAGAAGTCCTGTCGAATGGTGCTTGCATACAAATCTCGATCGCTATGACAATAAATGAGTCTTGCCGAAAGGAAACACAGACTCATGTTAGCAGAAAACGCACAATGGGTTGGGGAGACAATGGTATTCTCACGCCGATAGGAACCAGAATGTAAAAAATGCATGACTCAATGGATTTTATGGGGCAATATGGCAAAATATGGGTGAAATATGCACACAGTAGGACCAAAACTGGAAGTTTATGAGTAAAACCAACATGTGAAAACATTATATTTTTACAATTCCAATAGACACAATCCTATTACAATAGTAGAGAATCATGAAATATACAAGTCTTTGTAGAGAACAAATAGATCAGTTACAAAGACTACAAAAGTTGCTTTTATATTATAGCATAACAAAACTAATGTTGTAAACCCTAACCTTAACCACCTATAGAAAATGATGATGAACAAACATTTGATGACATAATTTGATCTAGAGATGTAGAGAGGACATCCCTAACAACATGAGGATATATAAGAATTGATAGTTTGATAGATCTAGTATGAAATCCTCTACAAGATCCACTGCAAAATGTAGTTAGAGATGTCTCTTTGCCAGAACATAGGTGTGTAATTCATAAAGGCTACATGGGCACCGATTTCCCTCCTAGAATATATGGAAAAGCATTAGAGATCACCTTTGGAGCCTTCATAAATAAGACTGGGTAGTTGTAGTAGTGGGTGTAACATTGATGGTGTTTTTTGAGTTGCAAACACACCATCTTAGTCAATTATGAAAATTTGACACCCATCCAGACATGTTTTAAAACCTTGACCAACATAGGAACACATCTGGATGATGAGATCAAATCAAACTTAGGCCTAAAGAACAAGCACCAAAAGAAAATGTGGAGATTTGAGGATTATTAGGAAATGTAGGGATTCACAAAGGATGCAAATAACATTCATATGGTTAGGAAGGCTCAAGGCTCCACAGGGAAGTGAATTGCGGGGGAATTAGGTGTAAATGGAAACACAAAGATTTGAAGGTGATCTAAATAAAATCTAGTAGAATAAGGAAATTCAACAAAGAAAGGAACTTGGCAAAAGAGATAGATGACATTGACAAAGAGTATGATGATGCCATGATGGGAAGGGAAACTTTGGGTGAGATGATGTCATGATGAAATCATGAAGGGTGTATGACATCAACATGAGATGGGGAGGTAGATAGATGAAGTGAAGTGGACATGCAGAAGGATCCAACTAAACTAGATGAAGTCATTTGAAATAGGGAAGTTCATATGGGAAATTTGCAAAAGAGACTTGATTGGGATCGGGCAAAAGTTTGGCCTCCATATGTATTTGCATGAAAATCATTGAAATTTGCACCTTTGAAAGATATTAGGTCAAGAGATCCCCACAAATGTAGATGGCCATTGAATCCTTGCAAAAGCAGAAAATTGGTCAATTATAGCTTGGGTGGAAAATCCATCAATAATTGGATGTGCGAGAAATTCACCCCCATCCACCCGCATCATTAGACTTAGTCAATTTTAGCTTGATTGGGCCAAATATAGAAAAATCATTGACAATAGAACCTTGCAAATTAGGAGCTTACATTTGAACTGCACCTTATCTTTAAGTTGGTTCACTTGGAAGGTTTCAAAAAACTCGATGCACATGAAGCTTCCACAAACTTAAACTTGTAGGCTTTTAACCTTCATCAAGCCTATGCGAGAAGATCGACTCCATCTTTTTTGGAATCTCACAAAGATTTGGTTTGGACACATTTCTCCCCAAGGATCCAATAATAGGTTGAAAACCCACAAGACCATAACTTACTCATTTTTCATCCAAATTTCACCAAATTTGAAATATGGGTACCTATTTGGCTTCCTCACAAGATGGAAAGCTCAGAAGTTCCTAACACTTAGTCAATTTTGAGATGCTTGAACTTGGGCAAATGACTAAGGCAAGGGGAAGGAAGGTCATAACTAGAAGCCTACAAACATACAATATGGCCTAGGTAAGATCTCTCAGATTGGTCATAACTAATGGGAAATAAAGTGGGCATAAAAATGCCAACAATATTTAAGGGCATTCAATGTGTCATTAATTTATATGGTAAGAGTATTTTGAAATCAAGAGAAGCTAGCAATCATAAGATCAAATTATTAGAGCACACTTTGATTTTCTAATGGATAAATAATCTAATCTATATATAGGTTGTTTATGTTTTGGTGAATGTTATCTTCAAATATTTGCTCCATGTCATAAAGCCAACCCATCCAAGGGTTTGACCTAGGATAACTTACCATAACAATCTATCGATTCCCCCAATGTTGTCCATAAAAATGTAATCATTACAAGAACATCAAATATCTGAGATCAAGACAAGCAAGATTTAACAATTGGTGTTTTTCAATTCAAATCCATTCAATAGATTTCAAAATTGCGATTAGCAAGATTGAATCCTTGGTGCTTGGGATCGAACCACAAGGTTTTCTAAACCTATTCAAATTTAAAGACAATGTGCATACATTTTGAAGGCATTTAATTTCTAAACATGACAAATCATTTATACACATCATCAACATTATTATTCTATCATTGATTCTGAAGTTAAAACTCTATTTCCTCACATTTAATTTCTTAATACTTATTACAATTATCAAGAAATCTTATTAATCTTTATAAATTACCCCTGTTAATTTATTTTTTGATAAGTGAAGAATCGACCTCTTAAATTATTATTATATTAATGCTATCAAGCTATTCACCACTCTAATCCTTAAGTAGGGAGCTAATCCCACTCACAATATTAGGATTTAAATACATCAAAAATCACGTCTTTCAATGACTTACCACTTATTTAATTCACCTAAATTTGTTTGGGAGGGAATTACTCCTCCATAATATAAATGATCTTTAAAATATATAAAATTATGTTCAGACCTGGTCCTTAAGCCCAAGACCAATAGACTAATATAACAAAAAGACTCACATAATACTATTAAAAAAAACATATATATTACTATAAATAAGACCACAATTCTATTAGAAAATAGAATACGAGTCTTAAAAACCACACAAACAAAAGATAAGAAAGGAAGGATTGTAAGGAAAGAAATAAGTGGGCTCTACTAGGAAGGTGAATGTCTGCCCTGTTCTCGCTGAATTTCAACCTCAGTGCATTCACACGAGGTTGCCACGACATCTAAGAATGAGCTTTAACAAACAACGCGATCTCTTGAACGAGTAACTCGGTGCTCTCAGCCTCCGGTGTCAGCACATAGAAAGCGTGGTCCTCTTCTTCCAACACGAGCACTGTAACATCCTTTCCGTACGCCTTCAAAGCCTGGCAATATTCTCTCTGTCGTTCTCTCCTGATATCCCGCCCACCAAGGACTACCAACAGGGGAGGCAACGTTGCCCTCGCCAATGAGGACGACAGCGAATGCGAGGCCAACGGATTGCAGAAGGGATGGTCTCTGGTGGCCCCCACAGGCAACGACATCTCCCGAAACTTGTCGCTATACTTGAGAGCCAGCGGCGACTCCGCCTCAGAAGCGGTGCGCTCTTCTCCCGCGAAGGAGGGCTGCACCATGACTAGACCACGGCAGGGCTCCCGAAGGGCCACGTGATGGACAACGTTGCCCCCTGCACTGTCGCCCATCAGAAAAACCTTGGATAAGTCGGAGTGGTGTCGGAGCCAGGGGTCCTCTGCTCCACCAGAGCGTAGCCACGAGAGGGCCGCGGCGCAGTCGTCGTAGGCAGCGGGGAGGCGATGCTCCGGAGCGAGCCTGTAATTAACTGACACCACCATCGCTCCCACAGCCGCTGTTATGCGTATACAGAGCGCGTGAAACGGTTTCCAAGAGGCACTTCCTGTACAGAACCCCCCGCCATGGAAATATACGCAAACGGGTAGGCGTCGGTTTTTGGCGGCATCGAGAGGACAGTAAATGCGCACCCACAACCCCATATCGTTGTCCAACATTACGTCTGTGGAGGCGACTCCTTTATCCTCCACTAACAAAGCTTCAGGAGATGGGGGCACCGAGATGTCTGCGGGCTCGTGCCGATGAAAGGAACCATCGCTAAAGAATTTGAGGCCCGTTACCTCTAGTTCTTCTGCAAGTACTACATTGGCATTCAAGGCATCCATTACATGAATTTGCTTGATTGGGTAGGCCTAGTGCCTATGACGAAGACTCGGTGAGGCATTGAATTTATCATGCTATTGAAGGGTTAGTTGCACGTACCTTTCGGATTTCTTGTTTAAATAGGTGGAGATGATAGCCAATAAAAGGTTTTTTTTTCTTTAAATAAGGGAAAGTGAGCATGTTTCAATAGTTGTGATAGAATTTGTTTATATAATGTTCAATATTTTTTACAATATTGGACCAGTAGTTGTGATTTTAAAGTTGTTAGTGTTGATGATGACTACTCATAAGTAAATGAAATGTATTTCTTAGATCGAAAAACCAACAAATCATGTCATTCCACATCAGCGTCGTATAAAACATGATGTAGATGTACAAGTATTGGTCTCACTTTTTTTTTGGGCCTTTTTAGACACCTTGACAAAAAGCATGCTGACGTGGCATCATATTTGATCCTTGAAACCTTAGTTATAAGTAGGGGACTTGCCAAGTAAGCTATGTAAAAAATTGAGAGTGATTTGAAATTTCCACCTAGGATTTTGAGAAGCGCGAAGTTAGGGTGCTCAACTACTGGGTCCTCTCCCCTAGATGGAGATGATAGCTAATAAAAGTTTTTTTTTTTAAAAAAAAAAAGGTAGAGATGATAGCCAATACAGTTGATGTAGGCGTTTGAATGGAAGAAAGAAAGCATTTTAAAGATTTCAAGAATGAATCAAACAATTTAAGGAATTGAGAGTAAGGGGTCCATAAGACCTTTTTTATTGTTCGACTTTCTATTTTGAATTTTGATTAAACAATTTATATATATTTTAGATCTTTCAATTTGCATAAAAAAATTAAAGCAAATTTTGATGTGAATGTACAAGTTTAGTGAGGACACAAAGTTCATTCTATTTATAATTTAAATTTGGTTGGCTACTTAAATATCATCACATTTTAACCACCACACTACATCTTTCACAATATCATTGACTACATTGTAATCAAGATAAATTGCATTTGTCAAATTTAACAACTACCATTACTATTCAACAATCTTTTTATACATTTACGTTGAAAAAAAGTGTTTTATCTATAGACACATATACTTTAATTATGACAATAGACATTATTGTTTTTTTCTAAATTTATTATAAAGTTATTAGCACAAATCTATGTCCTTGAGTATTTAAATGGAGTTATGCCATTTGTTTTCAATAACTATAATTGTGAAAATTGCATAATCATACCTTTTTCTCTCATGTTTTGGACCTATTTTGATTAGCATATTTTTAATATAATAATTAGCTTACAAGTACCATATCCATGTATAAATTCAGCTCATGACCTCATATGCCTTGATCCTTGTTATCATTCATCTCTAGATTTTGATCCCCAATCCTTAAATACATTATTTATCATGTTGGATCATATCTTTACATTATCACAAATCTAACCCCAATTTTTTAATTATCACCTTTTCAACCAATTTACTAGCTAGTATAAATTGACCTAGCATACACTTTGCTAACTTATGGACTTGCTTGTTGTAATTAATCACACTTATTCACTCATTTATAAATCATCTAAGAATATTGGAGTGCAAGAAGAATATTTAGACCTAAGAGATTGAAAGGAAAATCTATTCTATATTTGTCTATTTTTGACATCATCTTAAGTCCTTTGCATGGATTCTAGAATGCTAGGTATGTAGATATGTTTGAGCTCTATAATGAAAAAGGTCCCAAACAACTTTCTAGATAAAAAAATTATGGAATCCAAAAGTTAGGCCTTCCACATTGAAAATGTAAAAACATCTATGCCACATAAAAAGAGTTGTAAGATAGAGTTACACTTGTTGAGTAATAAATTACACATGTTATGATGAATCTTTGAATGGAGATAATGGAGCCAAAATTGAGTTCCCAAGTTGGTGAATAGAGTAGGATGAACATATGGAAAGTGGAAGGAATATGTTATTTTTAGCCTATGGATTCATCTTGGACTTGGTTGCCACATTTTTCTTAGGTTTTAGCTCATTGTTTCCTAAATATAATTTGATGGTTTCATAAATTGTATCTCTTATTTATTGGTTGCTTGAGATGAAGGTTTTTAATAGAATCCAAATATTTGGTTGGTGATACTCTTGTAAAGGCTTAGACTCTCCAAGTATATTGTAACCATTGATTACTAAAGAATAGATTGAGTTTATTTAGAGAATGGATTTTTTCTCCCAAAAGTGTCTTTCCCACATAAGTAATTGTTATGTTATAGTTTTTTTGTGTGTATTTCCTTGTAACTTGTAATTTATTTAATATTTTCACATATCTCCAATTTTCATTAGTGTAGGAAGCATATTCCACACATCAACTCCCTTTCAAAATTTAATTTATTTTAATTTTATATTTACTTTTAATATTTTCAATTATCAATCCCAATTTTATTATATAAAGTAATTCGATTTTAATTGAATACACTTATTTGATTAGCCTAGATAAAAAAAATCTTTACAGTAACATATGTGTGTGTGTGTGTGTGCATGCATGCATGCATATATACATGCGTACATATGTATATGTGTGTACACATACATACATATGTATATATAGGTATGTGTGTGTATGTATTTATATATACACATACATATTTATACACATATGTATATATGTATGTGTGTGTATGTATATATACACATACATACACACATATATACATATATGTATATACATATGTACATGTATGTATGTGAAGATGATAAAAGTATAAAAGACACAAATAGATAAAACAAAACGAAACACATATATTACCTTGTCTTTTATCTTCTCATCTCATGGATTGAGCTAAAGTGAATGCACCCTCCTCTACTTGATTTTCTATTTTTGATGTTTTTGTTAGGAGAGAATGTGGTTGTTCATATCTAGGTAGCTAGGTCATCCTATCAATTTTAGATAACTATCTAAGCCAACTTGGATGGTCACCAAGACATGATTAGGTATATATAGGAGATAAAAATTAGTTATTATGGTCATGTTGAGGATTCTATTCTTATTGAATACTATTGGAGGTATCCCCCTCAAAGTGACATATATTATCAATAATTTATGGAACATATTTTTAATTATGCGCTTATATTGTCTAATTTTTTCACTACATCTAGTGTGTTCACCTTCTATGTATGTCTTTTTCTATAATATCTCTTTATAAGTACTTGCATTTATTTACATATATTAACATAGGAATGTTAGTGATAGGCTGCATCCTCATCCCAATGTCCCTCTTGCACTCGATAATAAGTTGTATCTATAGGATACAAAGAATTTCTAAAAGAGTAAAAATATTACATGAAAACCAAATGTAATCTAAGCATGTAAACATATAATCATGTAATTATATAAATGTGCCTTATCATAAAATCATATAAGAAGCAAATCATATATAAAAGAGCACACAACAATAAGTGCAAATAATATATCATGTAAGAACATCATGGATTGGAGATATTGTTAATGCATACCAATGTTTCCACCAATGTTGAAACCTAATATGATAAATCTTAATTATGAATTTTGTGTTGTACCTCTATTGAACCTCATGTTACATGATCATCCATTTTGTTCATCTCTATGTTTGTTGGTCCCGTGCTTGTTTCATAAGTTGAATTAGTTTATTCAAAGAATATTTATTACGATCAAGTGTGTTCATGAGAAGATAATATGGCCACAAAATTGATATAAATCATAAGAGGTTTAGAGGATAAACCACTCTTATAAAGGATGTGGTTTATAGATTATGTAAATGGAAAATAAAAGAAATTAAACAAATGACATAATTAAAGTGGGATATTTTATATTATGTGTGCTAAGTTTCCATTCACAAATAAGAATGAATAAGATGTAATGGTTGTTTACAAAGATCACAACTAGGAATGAATATTCATGTGACTAGAAAGGGGGAAACACTCTTGTAGACACATAAAATGTACCAATTGACATTGTGCATCTGATCTTGACTACTAACATCGTTTCATCCTGAATCAGCCCTCGATCTAACCATTTAATCAAATTTCCCCTATTTGATTAAATTCATCAATATTCCTCTCTTAATTAAATAAACCAATATGATCTAATTATCCCTATTTAATTAAATAATTAATGTTATTTGATTAAATCTTTAAAGTCTATCTATTAAATTAAATAAATTAAAACCTTATTAAGTTTAATCTAACATCATCTCTTTTAATTAAATAAATCGAAATCTTTATTTAATTAAATCCTTTATCAAATTCTTCTCATTATTTGATTTAAATAAATCCACAAATCTAAGTCAAATTTGTCACATCAACTAATCCCTCATTAAATTAATTACCCTTGATTAATTTAATCTCTTATCATGTCCCATCCTCTAGCATTTACCACTTGCACATGAAAATAGATTTAATTGATTTATTAAATCTCTATTTTCCTCAACAAGGCATCTTTTGGAATATTCTCCAAGTTTGAATTCAAAAATCCAAGTTGACATGTACATCCAACAAGGCATTTAATCCATCTTACATGTCCTTTGCCTTGAGCCAAGTGGCATTTAATGCATTTTCCCTTCCCTCTTGCAAGTCATTTCAACAAAATTTGAAATTCAAGATTAGACATTTATAGACACAATCCTCAAAACTTGTACATCCTCCATCCACTCATAGGTTGACAAGTGGCATCTTGCCATTGGATGAATGTTAGTCCCACGTTGCTCAAATTTGGGCATTCATCCTTCAATCTCATCTATAAATGAAGAGCTCCTCTCCTCATTTGATCATCCACAAATTATGCAGAGTTACCATGCTCAAATATCTACCAAATTCCATCCATCATTCTTGAATCTTAGCCAGGTTATGCAGGTTTTTAGCTTGGAGCATTCATCATCCTTCATCAAAGTGGATCAATTATCATCAATAAATCAAGCTTGCATCATAGGAGTTGGGAAAGGGCTAATTTTCACATCAAATTGGCACCAATTCTCCCATGGGATCAAGAGTTTGCTTGCTTAGTTAGGATTCAATCTTTATTTTGTTGTTTTCATTGTGTTCTTCATTGCTTATCTCCTAATTTGAACTTGGTAAATGGATTTCATGGGGAATTCTTGTTCTTACTTGCAATTGATTATCTAATGTGTTTGTTCATGTTGTTTTGCAAGTATTAGGATTGGGCTTCTCACAATTCCTACCTACTTTTCCTATGACTATACAATATCTTCCATCTAATTTGTTGAATTTGAGAGACATGTAGGTATGAATAATAAAATATATTATCATTACAAAATAAGAAATGAAAGTTATAATAATTTATTATAAAATATTGACACTACCAATTATTCTATTAATATAATTTCCTAACGGTTGACAATTTTTTAGATGGTTGGATTCATCCACATGGTTGGAATTTTGTTAAATGGTTGGATTCATCCATATATAGTGTTGCTAAAGTCACCATGTATACATAAATTAATGTAAAGTCATGCATGATGATACCTAATGAGTAATGGGTTAAGTACTTCATAGGTGCGTAGGATGTTAAACATTGGAAGATGGTGATGTGTAGCTAATGGCGTGTGATGAATTAGTGCTTGGAGTCATGTGTTGTGGCACATGATGAAAAGAGTTGTAGAAAGAAATGCAAGTGCTTGTATGAGAACAAAAATGGCTATTGAGTTATGTGTAGTATAATGTGTAATAATGTAGGTGCTTGTGAGAGGCATTAAGAGATACTAAGGTTTGTGTGGTATCATGTGAAATAATGTGTGTGCTTGTACAATTTGCAAAAGTATATGATGATTTAAATGGTAGTGTGTGAAATAATGTAAGTGCTTTCACAACGCTCAAAGGCTTCCAAAGCTTACACAATGATGTGAAGTATTAAAAGTATTGCAATGTTTCTATTGGTATTATACTAGTGTGCAAGAGGCATGCCATAATTTTTTATTTCTTCTTGGTCTAAGCAATTGAAGAACCAAAAAATAAAGAGTGCATGTAATGTTTCCAATCTAAAGCTAAATTTTCCTGATATGTTCTAATAGTGGACTATAATATTTGTTTACAAGGTTTGAATCACACTCTCAAAGCTCAACCAACCATAGCTATGTTTGAATAATCCTTGAGATCCAAAAATAATTTAAAGTCCCCCAAAATTATCATGGAAGGTATGAAAGAAAACCAAAATTGGTATAATGCTACTAATGTTGCATAACCAATATTGGTGTGTGTGTAATTAAATGATGCTCTAAAGATAGCTATTGAATTGTATATATTTTTTAATTGTAAACAAAAACTTTTAATTTTAAAGTATAAATTCTAGAAGGACCCCCATACTAGGATATTTGTCATAACTTGATGCACAAATGGTCTCCATAATAGTTAGTTTTGAGTTTTATTGTCATTTCATGACTCCCTTAGATGGCCCATCATTGATAACTAAGCTGAGAGATTCTACATGGACTATCTTGCATGATTTTCCCTTGAAGAAATTCTAAAAGTGGCTAAGTCCTAAGGTTTTGGGCTTTTAGGTTTTTGCTTACCTCTCTATTGACATGCTTTCTCCATCGCACCTACTCCTTCTCTTTCATATTTCTTTTTTCCATTTTTGCCTAAGTCTTTTGGGTTTTGACCATCAGCCTTACCCTTTAGCTCTTCTCTCTCTCTCTCTCTCTCTCTCTCTCTCTCTCTCTCTCTTCACAAGCCTTATTCGCTTCCCCCGATCACTGAAGTCTCGAGAAGGGCTTTCAGGATTTGTCTAAGTCTTGAATTGTCGACCTTTGTGGATTGGACTTTTCCTCTACCTTCTACCATCCCTTCATCTTACTTCGTAAGTCTTTCCTCCAACCCTCGAAGCCTCAATTAGGCCTTCTCAAAAGTGTCTAAGTCTTGACTTTGAGAGCGTCGAGCGTTGGGATTTTCCTCTATCTCCTTGCTTCTTTTCTTCTATTCTTCTTAATGCTTAAACCATCCTTCTGATTCCCATTCCCTAAAATATCCTTTCAGTTTTTAGGCATTGACCTTTGAGCTTTCACTTTCTTCCTTTCCCTAACCCCTGATGGATTCCTTCAAGATTTGGCTAAGTGCCAAATATTTAGAAGTCGGGCATCGGGCTTCCCGCTTACACCTTATCATTATGATAAGAGGTAGACCTTCCACCTGATCCCCGATCCTCGATCTTTGCTTTTGGTTTCAACGATCAAACATTTCTTGTAACTTTTGTCTTATTTTTTGATAAGGCATAAAGCCTTCTTCTCAACCTTTGATGCCCGACAATAGGTAACCTTTCAGACTTCAAACTTCACTCTTTTACCATTCTTCCTTCCCTTCTTCATCAAGTGATATGTCAAAGGCCTGAAGCTTGATCCTTGACAATCTGATACCAATGAAACAAAAGGTATGTTGCAGGCTTGTCGCACGAACTTTGACGAAGGTTCTCTTTCGTGACTTTAGGCCATTTAGTGTTCAAACAAGGTATCCTTTCAGGGCCAAAAGCTCGACAATTCTGTGGATTTGATGTGTTTTCTAGGTGGTGGCATTAATGCTCGAGCTACCTTTCTGAGTGGCTTGTTTCAACTTTTTGGATTCAAGGATGACATTTAATGCATTTTTTTACTTTTGCAAGTGGATTTTATGGGTGTCCATACTCATTTATTACTATTGTTGTCCATTTTGACATGATTGATGCCCATATCATTGATTTCACGGGGGATTTGGATGCACATTCAAGTAACATTCATTGCAGAGATAAGGTGACCAGGTTTCTTTCAGGCACATATATCATGGACTGATATCCTCTATCCTTTAAGTCAGACCTATGTTGACTACTAACCCTAATTGGGTTAGGGTTTGGTCTATAGTCATCTAAGTTATGATTGATCTATAAAAGCAAAACTTGTATTCATTTCTAAGGGTTCTTCCTCGAGCTCCTCTAGGGTAATTCTTTGGTAGACACTATATTTTTGTATTCGACAATTGTAAAGATTGCTTCTAAGTTTTGTGTTAATGAATTTCAACTACTACCATTCTTATCTCTTGCATTTCTAAGTAAATTTTACATTACCTTCATGTCTAAGTATGTGTTTTAGTTGTTTTATTGATGTATTTTTCTATTCTGTAGGAACACATTTTTTGTCTTGGTGTACAGGAAAATTTATTTTCCTTTATAATATTATGTATTAAATTTAATTATTAAGAGTATAAATACAGTGTTCATAGTATAATGATGGTTAGTTAGTATGCATGACCCATGAAAATAAAAATGATCCAAACACTGAATTAAAGACTGGTTAATAACCATAATAGTAAACTATTACACACACATTAGTGTACTAGGAAGAAGAGAGGGAGGACCATCACACCAAAGAACCACCCATTGAGAGGGTTTGTTGAGAAGAGGACTTGAAAACTCCTAATCATCTTAGAGGGACAAGGACTCCTTATCTTGGTGGCATAGATAAAATATTTGCTTCAACACCACTTTGCATTTGACTAGACACCTTGCCCCTTAGGGTACAAACCAACACCTTTGTTGAGAAGGATTACTCATTTCTTTTGCTTTCCAATTTACCAAGAATTTTTATTGGGATAAAGGTTTATCCACATCAACTTAGCTAATCCAAATTACCCAACATGTAGTAAAGTGGAGACCTTCAAACACTCTTTTGGGACTTGCCCTCATACCCTTGATAGAAATAGATATACAATTTTTTCTCTTATTTTCATCTTTAGTTTTTCTTAATTAACTAGGAGAGAGGGGCCCATAGTGGAACAAGGTCTAATATTGGGGATAGATGCAGTCCTTAGTGTGCCCAATAGAGGAGCACCTTAATATCCAATTGCAAAACACTCTTTATCCATAAAGTACACAAACTGACAAATCATGTGATGCCACATCAGCGCACCAATAAAACATGACTTAGTGCACCACTATCAATCTCACTTTTTTTGGGGGTCTTTTTGGATACCTCAACAAAAAGCATGTTGATGTGGCCCTAAAACGAAATATAAAAGCATGTGAGTTGCCAAATAAATTGTTGTACAAAATTAGGAGTGATTTGAATTTTTCACATAGAATTTTAAGAAATGCAAAGTAGGGTGCTCCATTCTATAACCTAATTATATTAGTAAATATTAATTTTTTTTTTTAAAGTCAACTATTATGATTCAACACTAAGCAAATTTAAAATAATGTTATTGATTATTATAACTTCTATGTTTTTTAATTATATGAACATCTGTAGAGTGATGTATTTTACTTGTAGAATTAGACGAGCCATTCTCCTATTTTCTCCGCAAAGTTCTTCAACACTATTACAACTTCTAGTCAAACCACCCTTTCTAATCTTATATTTATTTATCCTCACTACTAAAACAAAAAAAAGTTCAACGCTGAATGGTAAGAAGGCGCTAAAAAACAAAACAAAAATCTTGTTTATTGTTGTATCATGTTTTTTGGGGTGGAAAATAATGTTTTTTTAATAGCTAAATTGTGCTCCATCTTTGTACACAAATACTTTAAAGTTACGTGATGGGCATTGCTTGTATTAAAAATTGTTATAAAGCTAAAGTACAAATTGAGCCCTTGAATATTAAAGGGAAATAATACACCCTCCAAAATATAAAA
>VDFB02075321.1:1318443-1367712 GCA_007258455.2 Sequoia sempervirens
AATTGTTGAACAAAACAACTGAGAGGGGGGTGAATTAGTTATAACAAATTAAGCCTTTAAAACTTTCATCGAAGATTAGATCAATCACAAATCCTTTACTCTGCTAATATGATTAATCATTAAGTGCAAAAACAAGAACTGAAAAATATCACACATACATAATAACACCAAATTTATGTGGAAACCCTAATAAGGGAAAAACCATGGTGAGGATTAGCTCACAATATAAAGAATATAAAAACCAAATTACAAAGGCTCACTGCTAGAGAAGGCTCACTGCCAAAACATGACTTACTGTTTGAATCAGGACTAACTATCCAACAAGGCTTAACCACCTGGAGGGCTCATTGCCACACAAATACAAAGAAGATAGAAGAGATTTGTTACAAAGAGAAGACAATCTCAATGCAACATAGATTTCCACCACAACTCATTCAAACACTTGCAAACATGCATGAATGATAGAGTACATCTTTAGCTCACCGCATCCAGAAACTCGCCACTAAGATTTCATAATGATCTGCTCAACCACACACTCTATTTCACATCTATTTTCACATATATCTTTCTCTATTTATTTGCACACCTTTCACCGATATCTCATCCTGTATTTATACCATATTCAACTTTGAAACATATCCAAAATTAGCCATACACCATTTGCATTTACAAACTCAAATTAGGTCAACGCCAAAACATTCTAGGGTGGAATTACAATGAGGGCGCCCCAACCACATGCTTCAACATGCTTCCATAAGTAGAAAGTAGTGTTAAACACAAGGTCGACCAAACCAGTGTAAAACACATAGGACAATTAAGCACACACAACCTTAGCATGATCCAATCCTCCCAGACAACAAAATTATCTTCAACACGATCATATCAGTTTATCTAATAAATAGGACTGAAATACACTTTTGGAAGATAAAAATAAAATGCTTAATGAAATCAATTATGCAATGTAAAACTTAAAATGCAAATTTAAAGCATAATATAAATAGAAACAACAAGCTATAGGTAGATTTGAGAAGGGTAAAATACCATGCACCTGTCACCAAAGTGGTTGTTGAGTGTCCTACTAGGACAAATTTTCCCTAGGGCGAATGGGTCTTTGAGCAAGGTTCCAAAATCTAATTCCATAGTCCTTTGATCCTGGATTTGTACTCTTGATTCCTCTAGATTCCATTGTCAAAAAGTCAGAAATAAATCTTACAAATGAGTTTCTGTGGCTTGACAACTTTGACAACTTTGCAAAATTGCACTTTTGATCCAATCTTCAATCCTTCTTCACCTGCAAATATGCAAACACAAAGAGGGGGAAAAGTTGTTTGTTTTTGGTGAATAGGGGTTTTCCTTTGATCAAACCCTATTTTGGTAATTAAACCTTGATAATGAAAGATAATGCCAAATGATAAGGATTGATGAATGAACAAGTCTATCTAACAACTCACCAAACCTTTAATGGCTGCCCTTAGAGGATTGAAGTCCAAAACATCTCTCTAAGGATTGGATCTTGCATGAATTGGCTTGAATGATAGCTTGATTTGATGCTTGAATTCTTGAAATCTACATCACAATGTTAACTCCAAAGCATAATATGAACACACCTAACCTTGACATGATGATATGATCTTAAATGCTGGTATAGATGACTGATAAATCTACTCTTTAATGCTCTTGACAATAATATTTTCTATAGGAATGCTTGCATAAGGTGTGCTAATGTTGAATTGATAAAATAATTATGTATTTATGGGTTTTTATCTAATTTCTCAAAAAATAGATTCCATAAGCTAGCATTTGAAATTTGAATTTGAATCATTAAAATGCCATGAAAAACATATTAAAATTGGTACCTAGGACTTCAGATAGACCCATTTTCCCTTGGGTGAATGGGTCCTAGGACCTAAATCTAGGACACACAATTTGTAAGGTGTTTAAAATAATGTTAGCATTTGTTTAATGTTGGTTTCCCTTTCAAAAAAAGGGAATACTAAGGCTTAGGAATGCATAATCTAGATAATTAGAAGCTTAATTAAGTCCAATTAATTAAGGGACCCAAATATAGTGTGAAAATGTAAAGTATATTTTTATACACTACACTAGGTACTTGTTGAATGCCTCTTTAAGGCTAAATATGTTGAGAGAAGCACTAGATATTCTCAATAGAATGAAGTAGATATCATTAAATTGGTCCCACCAAGTGTGCCAAAATTATTGTCACAAATGGTGGGAAGACTTAGAATGCTTAAATCAATAGATTTTCTTAGTGTCAACATGATGTTTGATAACTGCCTTGAGAGGCAAGATGTATTGAAGAACACACCAAATTCCTTTAATGGGTGATGTAAAGCTCACAAAATTGGTTCCACCAATCATTCCAAAAAATGTTGTCACATGAAATTGCACCTTGGTGAACTGGTTCAACATTCCAATGACATAATGGAAATAATCTCAAGTATGGGACCTTTGTTGTTGAGATTAGACCTCTGAAGAAGGTTGACTTCCTTTTTTTAACCTAGGTGTTGCAGTGTTGGTCCAACCCAACACTGAATAATCTCTAAACTCGTCCTATTAATAGCCTATAGAGGAAAAAAGGGAGAAAGAGGAATGCAAAAACAAAGGCCATGATGATACACCAAGATTAGAGTGGTTCTTCCTAGTTATTTTGCATAATGAATCAACTAGATTTCCAAAAGGGTTATACAATATTTTGTTATATCATTTCTTAAGACACGTATGGAAGTTAGAGTTTGAAAAATTCTAAGAGGGAAGAAAATATCCATAGTTAGTTATGTGAACAAGTTTAACACAACATATAAAAATCAGAAATGAAAAACCATTCATTCATACATTAATGTAAAACAATTACACAAAGTGTAACAAGTGAACAAAGGTAAACAAAAAAAAAAAAAATTCAAAGACACAATCCTATTACAATAGTAGAGAATGATGAAATATACAAGTCTTTGTAGAGAACAAATAGATCAGTTACAAAGACTACAAAAGTTGCTTTTATATTGTAGCATAATAGAACTAATGTTGTAAACCCTAACCTTAACCACCTATAGAAAATGATGATGAACAAACATCTGATGACATAATTTGATCTAGAGATGTAGAGAGGACATCCCTAACAACATGAGGATATATAAGAATTGATGGTTTGATAGATCTAGTATGAAATCCTCTACAAGATCCACTGCAAAATGTAGTTAGAGATGGCTCTTTGCCAGAACATAGGTGTGTAATTCATAAAGGCTACATGGGCACCGATTTCCCTCCTATAATATATGGAAAAGCATTAGAGATCACCTTTGGAGCCTTCATAACTCAGACTGGGTAGTTGTAGTAGTGGGTGTAACATTGATGGTGTTTTTTGAGTTGCAAACACACCATCTTAGTCAATTATGAAAATATGACAACCATCCATACATGTTTTAAAACCTTGACCAACATAGGAACACATCTGGATGATGAGAACAAATCAAACTTAGGCCTAAAGAACAAGCACCAAAAGAAAATGTGGAGATTTGAGGATTATTAGGAAATGTAGGGATTCACAAAGGATGCAAATAACATTCACATGGTTAGGAAGGCTCAAGGCTCCACAGGGAAGCAATTGTGGGGGAATTAGGTGTAAAGGGAAACACAAAGATTTGAAGGTGATCTAAATAAAATCTAGTAGAATAAGGAAATTCAACAAAGAAAGGAACTTGGAAAAAGAGATAGATGACACTGACAAAGAGTATGATGATGCCATGATGGGAAGGGAAACTTTGGGTGAGATGATGTCATGATGAAATCATGAAGGGTGTATGACATCAACATGAGATGGGGAGGTAGATAGATGAAGTGAAGTGGACATGCAGAAGGATCCAACTAAACTAGATGAAGTCATTTGCAATAGGGAAGTTCATATGGGAAAATTTGCAAAAGAGACTTGATTGGGATTGGGCAAAAGTTTGGCCTCCATATGTATTTGCATGAAAATCATTGACATTTGCACCTTTGAAAGATATCAGGTCAAGAGATCCCCACAAATGTAGATGGCCATTGAATCCTTGCAAATGCAGAAAATTGGTCAATTATAGCTTGGGTGGAAAATCCATCAACAATTGGATGTGCCAGAAGTTCACCCCCATCCACCCGCATCATTAGACTTAGTCAATTTTAGCTTGATTGGGCCAAATATAGAAAAATCATTGACAATAGAACCTTGCAAATTAGGAGCTTACATTTGAACCGCACCTTATCTTTAAGTTGGTTCACTTGGAAGGTTTCACAAAACTTGATACCCATGAAGCTTCCACAAACTTAAACTTGTAGGCTTTTAACCTTCATCAAGCCTATGTGAGAAGATCAACTCCATCTTTCTGCAAAGTCACACTTAGCCAATTTTGACTTTGGATGGGTCCCTATGGGAAAGTGGGGTGCATATGCAACTATCATTCATGTCTAATTCACCTAGGAAAACTCACAACATCCAAATATTGTCACTTTTCTTGTAGTGTGGGAAGAACCATTAGAACTAGCAAAGTATTGAACCAAAGTATAGTTTAGGTTCATATAAAAAAATATGCAAAGGTTCCAGAGTGGTTTGAAAGCTCGCAACTGAAAAAAAAATTGGAATCTCACAAAGATTTGGTTTGGACACATTTCTCCCCAAGGATCCAATAATAGGTTGAAAACCCACAAGACCATAACCTGCTTATTTTTCATCCAAATTTCACCAAATTTGAAATATGGGTACCTATTTGGCTTCCTCACAAGATGGAAAGCTCAGAAGTTCCTAACACTTAGTCAATTTTGAGATGCTTGAACTTGGGCAAATGACTAAGGCAAGGGGAAGGAAGGTCATAACTAGAAGCCTACAAACATACAATATGGCCTAGGTAAGATCTCTTAGATTGGTCATTACTAATGGGAAATAAAGTGGGCATAAAAATGCCAACAATATTTAAGGGCATTCAATGTGTCATTAATTTATATGGTAAGAGTATTTTGAAATCAAGAGAAGCTAGCAATCATAAGATCAAATTATTAGAGCACACTTTGATTTTCTAATGGATAAATAATCTAATCTATATATAGGTTGTTTATGTTTTGGTGAATGTTATCTTCAAATATTTGCTCCATGTCATAAAGCCAACCCATCCAAGGGTTTGACCTAGGATAACTTACCATAACAATCTATCAATTCCCCCAATGTTGTCCATAAAAATGTAGTCATTACAAGAACATCAAATATCTGAGATCAAGACAAGCAAGATTTAACAGTTGGTGTTTTTCAATTCAAATCCATTCAATAGATTTCAAAATTGTGACTAGCAAGATTGAATTCTTGGTGCTTGGTATTGAACCACAAGGTTTTCTAAACCTATTCAAATTCAAAGACAATGTGCATACATTTTGAAGGCATTTAATTTCTAAACATGAAAAATCATGTATACACATCATCAACATTATTATTCTATCATCGATTCTAAAGTTAAAACTCTATTTCCTCACATTTAATTTCTTAATACTTATTACAATTATCAAGAACTCTTATTAATCTTTATAAGTTACATTTGCTAATTTATTTTTTGATAAATGAAGAATCGACTTTTTAAATTATGATTATATTAATGCTATCGAGCTATTCACCACTCTAAAGTAAGGAGCTAATCCCACTCACAATATTAAGATTTAAATACATCAAAATTCACGTCTTTCAATGACTTACCACTTATTTAATTAACCTAAATTTGTGGCTGATTACTCCATAATATGAATGATTTTTAAAATATATAAAATTATGTTCAAACCTGGTCCCTAAGCCCAAGACCAATAAACTAATATAACAAAAAGACTCACATAATACTATTAAAAAAAACATATATATTACTATAAATAAAACCACAATTCTATTAGAAAATAGCGTACGAGTCTTAAAAACCACACAAACAAAAGATAAGAAAGGAAGGATTGTAAGGAAAGAAATAAGTGGGCTCTACTAGGAAGGTGAATGTCTGCCCTGTTCTCGCTGAATTTCAACCTCAGTGCATTCACACGAGGTTGCCACGACATCTAAGAATGAGCTTTAACAAACAACGCGATCTCTTGAACGAGTAACTCGGTGCTCTCAGCCTCCGGTGTCAGCACATAGAAAGCGTGGTCCTCTTCTTCCAACACGAGCACTGTAACATCCTTTCCGTACGCCTTCAAAGCCTGGCAATATTCTCTCTGTCGTTCTCTCCTGATATCCCGCCCACCAAGGACTACCAACAGGGGAGGCAACGTTGCCCTCGCCAATGAGGACGACAGCGAATGCGAGGCCAACGGATTGCAGAAGGGATGGTCTCTGGTGGCCCCCACAGGCAACGACATCTCCCGAAACTTGTCGCTATACTTGAGAGCCAGCGGCGACTCCGCCTCAGAAGCGGTGCGCTCTTCTCCCGCGAAGGAGGGCTGCACCATGACTAGACCACGGCAGGGCTCCCGAAGGGCCACGTGATGGACAACGTTGCCCCCTGCACTGTCGCCCATCAGAAAAACCTTGGATAAGTCGGAGTGGTGTCGGAGCCAGGGGTCCTCTGCTCCACCAGAGCGTAGCCACGAGAGGGCCGCGGCGCAGTCGTCGTAGGCAGCGGGGAGGCGATGCTCCGGAGCGAGCCTGTAATTAACTGACACCACCATCGCTCCCACAGCCGCTGTTATGCGTATACAGAGCGCGTGAAACGGTTTCCAAGAGGCACTTCCTGTACAGAACCCCCCGCCATGGAAATATACGCAAACGGGTAGGCGTCGGTTTTTGGCGGCATCGAGAGGACAGTAAATGCGCACCCACAACCCCATATCGTTGTCCAACATTACGTCTGTGGAGGCGACTCCTTTATCCTCCACTAACAAAGCTTCAGGAGATGGGGGCACCGAGATGTCTGCGGGCTCGTGCCGATGAAAGGAACCATCGCTAAAGAATTTGAGGCCCGTTACCTCTAGTTCTTCTGCAAGTACTACATTGGCATTCAAGGCATCCATTACATGAATTTGCTTGATTGGGTAGGCCTAGTGCCTATGACGAAGACTCGGTGAGGCATTGAATTTATCATGCTATTGAAGGGTTAGTTGCACGTACCTTTCGGATTTCTTGTTTAAATAGGTGGAGATGATAGCCAATAAAAGGTTTTTTTTTCTTTAAATAAGGGAAAGTGAGCATGTTTCAATAGTTGTGATAGAATTTGTTTATATAATGTTCAATATTTTTTACAATATTGGACCAGTAGTTGTGATTTTAAAGTTGTTAGTGTTGATGATGACTACTCATAAGTAAATGAAATGTATTTCTTAGATCGAAAAACCAACAAATCATGTCATTCCACATCAGCGTCGTATAAAACATGATGTAGATGTACAAGTATTGGTCTCACTTTTTTTTTGGGCCTTTTTAGACACCTTGACAAAAAGCATGCTGACGTGGCATCATATTTGATCCTTGAAACCTTAGTTATAAGTAGGGGACTTGCCAAGTAAGCTATGTAAAAAATTGAGAGTGATTTGAAATTTCCACCTAGGATTTTGAGAAGCGCGAAGTTAGGGTGCTCAACTACTGGGTCCTCTCCCCTAGATGGAGATGATAGCTAATAAAAGTTTTTTTTTTTAAAAAAAAAAAGGTAGAGATGATAGCCAATACAGTTGATGTAGGCGTTTGAATGGAAGAAAGAAAGCATTTTAAAGATTTCAAGAATGAATCAAACAATTTAAGGAATTGAGAGTAAGGGGTCCATAAGACCTTTTTTATTGTTCGACTTTCTATTTTGAATTTTGATTAAACAATTTATATATATTTTAGATCTTTCAATTTGCATAAAAAAATTAAAGCAAATTTTGATGTGAATGTACAAGTTTAGTGAGGACACAAAGTTCATTCTATTTATAATTTAAATTTGGTTGGCTACTTAAATATCATCACATTTTAACCACCACACTACATCTTTCACAATATCATTGACTACATTGTAATCAAGATAAATTGCATTTGTCAAATTTAACAACTACCATTACTATTCAACAATCTTTTTATACATTTACGTTGAAAAAAAGTGTTTTATCTATAGACACATATACTTTAATTATGACAATAGACATTATTGTTTTTTTCTAAATTTATTATAAAGTTATTAGCACAAATCTATGTCCTTGAGTATTTAAATGGAGTTATGCCATTTGTTTTCAATAACTATAATTGTGAAAATTGCATAATCATACCTTTTTCTCTCATGTTTTGGACCTATTTTGATTAGCATATTTTTAATATAATAATTAGCTTACAAGTACCATATCCATGTATAAATTCAGCTCATGACCTCATATGCCTTGATCCTTGTTATCATTCATCTCTAGATTTTGATCCCCAATCCTTAAATACATTATTTATCATGTTGGATCATATCTTTACATTATCACAAATCTAACCCCAATTTTTTAATTATCACCTTTTCAACCAATTTACTAGCTAGTATAAATTGACCTAGCATACACTTTGCTAACTTATGGACTTGCTTGTTGTAATTAATCACACTTATTCACTCATTTATAAATCATCTAAGAATATTGGAGTGCAAGAAGAATATTTAGACCTAAGAGATTGAAAGGAAAATCTATTCTATATTTGTCTATTTTTGACATCATCTTAAGTCCTTTGCATGGATTCTAGAATGCTAGGTATGTAGATATGTTTGAGCTCTATAATGAAAAAGGTCCCAAACAACTTTCTAGATAAAAAAATTATGGAATCCAAAAGTTAGGCCTTCCACATTGAAAATGTAAAAACATCTATGCCACATAAAAAGAGTTGTAAGATAGAGTTACACTTGTTGAGTAATAAATTACACATGTTATGATGAATCTTTGAATGGAGATAATGGAGCCAAAATTGAGTTCCCAAGTTGGTGAATAGAGTAGGATGAACATATGGAAAGTGGAAGGAATATGTTATTTTTAGCCTATGGATTCATCTTGGACTTGGTTGCCACATTTTTCTTAGGTTTTAGCTCATTGTTTCCTAAATATAATTTGATGGTTTCATAAATTGTATCTCTTATTTATTGGTTGCTTGAGATGAAGGTTTTTAATAGAATCCAAATATTTGGTTGGTGATACTCTTGTAAAGGCTTAGACTCTCCAAGTATATTGTAACCATTGATTACTAAAGAATAGATTGAGTTTATTTAGAGAATGGATTTTTTCTCCCAAAAGTGTCTTTCCCACATAAGTAATTGTTATGTTATAGTTTTTTTGTGTGTATTTCCTTGTAACTTGTAATTTATTTAATATTTTCACATATCTCCAATTTTCATTAGTGTAGGAAGCATATTCCACACATCAACTCCCTTTCAAAATTTAATTTATTTTAATTTTATATTTACTTTTAATATTTTCAATTATCAATCCCAATTTTATTATATAAAGTAATTCGATTTTAATTGAATACACTTATTTGATTAGCCTAGATAAAAAAAATCTTTACAGTAACATATGTGTGTGTGTGTGTGTGCATGCATGCATGCATATATACATGCGTACATATGTATATGTGTGTACACATACATACATATGTATATATAGGTATGTGTGTGTATGTATTTATATATACACATACATATTTATACACATATGTATATATGTATGTGTGTGTATGTATATATACACATACATACACACATATATACATATATGTATATACATATGTACATGTATGTATGTGAAGATGATAAAAGTATAAAAGACACAAATAGATAAAACAAAACGAAACACATATATTACCTTGTCTTTTATCTTCTCATCTCATGGATTGAGCTAAAGTGAATGCACCCTCCTCTACTTGATTTTCTATTTTTGATGTTTTTGTTAGGAGAGAATGTGGTTGTTCATATCTAGGTAGCTAGGTCATCCTATCAATTTTAGATAACTATCTAAGCCAACTTGGATGGTCACCAAGACATGATTAGGTATATATAGGAGATAAAAATTAGTTATTATGGTCATGTTGAGGATTCTATTCTTATTGAATACTATTGGAGGTATCCCCCTCAAAGTGACATATATTATCAATAATTTATGGAACATATTTTTAATTATGCGCTTATATTGTCTAATTTTTTCACTACATCTAGTGTGTTCACCTTCTATGTATGTCTTTTTCTATAATATCTCTTTATAAGTACTTGCATTTATTTACATATATTAACATAGGAATGTTAGTGATAGGCTGCATCCTCATCCCAATGTCCCTCTTGCACTCGATAATAAGTTGTATCTATAGGATACAAAGAATTTCTAAAAGAGTAAAAATATTACATGAAAACCAAATGTAATCTAAGCATGTAAACATATAATCATGTAATTATATAAATGTGCCTTATCATAAAATCATATAAGAAGCAAATCATATATAAAAGAGCACACAACAATAAGTGCAAATAATATATCATGTAAGAACATCATGGATTGGAGATATTGTTAATGCATACCAATGTTTCCACCAATGTTGAAACCTAATATGATAAATCTTAATTATGAATTTTGTGTTGTACCTCTATTGAACCTCATGTTACATGATCATCCATTTTGTTCATCTCTATGTTTGTTGGTCCCGTGCTTGTTTCATAAGTTGAATTAGTTTATTCAAAGAATATTTATTACGATCAAGTGTGTTCATGAGAAGATAATATGGCCACAAAATTGATATAAATCATAAGAGGTTTAGAGGATAAACCACTCTTATAAAGGATGTGGTTTATAGATTATGTAAATGGAAAATAAAAGAAATTAAACAAATGACATAATTAAAGTGGGATATTTTATATTATGTGTGCTAAGTTTCCATTCACAAATAAGAATGAATAAGATGTAATGGTTGTTTACAAAGATCACAACTAGGAATGAATATTCATGTGACTAGAAAGGGGGAAACACTCTTGTAGACACATAAAATGTACCAATTGACATTGTGCATCTGATCTTGACTACTAACATCGTTTCATCCTGAATCAGCCCTCGATCTAACCATTTAATCAAATTTCCCCTATTTGATTAAATTCATCAATATTCCTCTCTTAATTAAATAAACCAATATGATCTAATTATCCCTATTTAATTAAATAATTAATGTTATTTGATTAAATCTTTAAAGTCTATCTATTAAATTAAATAAATTAAAACCTTATTAAGTTTAATCTAACATCATCTCTTTTAATTAAATAAATCGAAATCTTTATTTAATTAAATCCTTTATCAAATTCTTCTCATTATTTGATTTAAATAAATCCACAAATCTAAGTCAAATTTGTCACATCAACTAATCCCTCATTAAATTAATTACCCTTGATTAATTTAATCTCTTATCATGTCCCATCCTCTAGCATTTACCACTTGCACATGAAAATAGATTTAATTGATTTATTAAATCTCTATTTTCCTCAACAAGGCATCTTTTGGAATATTCTCCAAGTTTGAATTCAAAAATCCAAGTTGACATGTACATCCAACAAGGCATTTAATCCATCTTACATGTCCTTTGCCTTGAGCCAAGTGGCATTTAATGCATTTTCCCTTCCCTCTTGCAAGTCATTTCAACAAAATTTGAAATTCAAGATTAGACATTTATAGACACAATCCTCAAAACTTGTACATCCTCCATCCACTCATAGGTTGACAAGTGGCATCTTGCCATTGGATGAATGTTAGTCCCACGTTGCTCAAATTTGGGCATTCATCCTTCAATCTCATCTATAAATGAAGAGCTCCTCTCCTCATTTGATCATCCACAAATTATGCAGAGTTACCATGCTCAAATATCTACCAAATTCCATCCATCATTCTTGAATCTTAGCCAGGTTATGCAGGTTTTTAGCTTGGAGCATTCATCATCCTTCATCAAAGTGGATCAATTATCATCAATAAATCAAGCTTGCATCATAGGAGTTGGGAAAGGGCTAATTTTCACATCAAATTGGCACCAATTCTCCCATGGGATCAAGAGTTTGCTTGCTTAGTTAGGATTCAATCTTTATTTTGTTGTTTTCATTGTGTTCTTCATTGCTTATCTCCTAATTTGAACTTGGTAAATGGATTTCATGGGGAATTCTTGTTCTTACTTGCAATTGATTATCTAATGTGTTTGTTCATGTTGTTTTGCAAGTATTAGGATTGGGCTTCTCACAATTCCTACCTACTTTTCCTATGACTATACAATATCTTCCATCTAATTTGTTGAATTTGAGAGACATGTAGGTATGAATAATAAAATATATTATCATTACAAAATAAGAAATGAAAGTTATAATAATTTATTATAAAATATTGACACTACCAATTATTCTATTAATATAATTTCCTAACGGTTGACAATTTTTTAGATGGTTGGATTCATCCACATGGTTGGAATTTTGTTAAATGGTTGGATTCATCCATATATAGTGTTGCTAAAGTCACCATGTATACATAAATTAATGTAAAGTCATGCATGATGATACCTAATGAGTAATGGGTTAAGTACTTCATAGGTGCGTAGGATGTTAAACATTGGAAGATGGTGATGTGTAGCTAATGGCGTGTGATGAATTAGTGCTTGGAGTCATGTGTTGTGGCACATGATGAAAAGAGTTGTAGAAAGAAATGCAAGTGCTTGTATGAGAACAAAAATGGCTATTGAGTTATGTGTAGTATAATGTGTAATAATGTAGGTGCTTGTGAGAGGCATTAAGAGATACTAAGGTTTGTGTGGTATCATGTGAAATAATGTGTGTGCTTGTACAATTTGCAAAAGTATATGATGATTTAAATGGTAGTGTGTGAAATAATGTAAGTGCTTTCACAACGCTCAAAGGCTTCCAAAGCTTACACAATGATGTGAAGTATTAAAAGTATTGCAATGTTTCTATTGGTATTATACTAGTGTGCAAGAGGCATGCCATAATTTTTTATTTCTTCTTGGTCTAAGCAATTGAAGAACCAAAAAATAAAGAGTGCATGTAATGTTTCCAATCTAAAGCTAAATTTTCCTGATATGTTCTAATAGTGGACTATAATATTTGTTTACAAGGTTTGAATCACACTCTCAAAGCTCAACCAACCATAGCTATGTTTGAATAATCCTTGAGATCCAAAAATAATTTAAAGTCCCCCAAAATTATCATGGAAGGTATGAAAGAAAACCAAAATTGGTATAATGCTACTAATGTTGCATAACCAATATTGGTGTGTGTGTAATTAAATGATGCTCTAAAGATAGCTATTGAATTGTATATATTTTTTAATTGTAAACAAAAACTTTTAATTTTAAAGTATAAATTCTAGAAGGACCCCCATACTAGGATATTTGTCATAACTTGATGCACAAATGGTCTCCATAATAGTTAGTTTTGAGTTTTATTGTCATTTCATGACTCCCTTAGATGGCCCATCATTGATAACTAAGCTGAGAGATTCTACATGGACTATCTTGCATGATTTTCCCTTGAAGAAATTCTAAAAGTGGCTAAGTCCTAAGGTTTTGGGCTTTTAGGTTTTTGCTTACCTCTCTATTGACATGCTTTCTCCATCGCACCTACTCCTTCTCTTTCATATTTCTTTTTTCCATTTTTGCCTAAGTCTTTTGGGTTTTGACCATCAGCCTTACCCTTTAGCTCTTCTCTCTCTCTCTCTCTCTCTCTCTCTCTCTCTCTCTCTCTTCACAAGCCTTATTCGCTTCCCCCGATCACTGAAGTCTCGAGAAGGGCTTTCAGGATTTGTCTAAGTCTTGAATTGTCGACCTTTGTGGATTGGACTTTTCCTCTACCTTCTACCATCCCTTCATCTTACTTCGTAAGTCTTTCCTCCAACCCTCGAAGCCTCAATTAGGCCTTCTCAAAAGTGTCTAAGTCTTGACTTTGAGAGCGTCGAGCGTTGGGATTTTCCTCTATCTCCTTGCTTCTTTTCTTCTATTCTTCTTAATGCTTAAACCATCCTTCTGATTCCCATTCCCTAAAATATCCTTTCAGTTTTTAGGCATTGACCTTTGAGCTTTCACTTTCTTCCTTTCCCTAACCCCTGATGGATTCCTTCAAGATTTGGCTAAGTGCCAAATATTTAGAAGTCGGGCATCGGGCTTCCCGCTTACACCTTATCATTATGATAAGAGGTAGACCTTCCACCTGATCCCCGATCCTCGATCTTTGCTTTTGGTTTCAACGATCAAACATTTCTTGTAACTTTTGTCTTATTTTTTGATAAGGCATAAAGCCTTCTTCTCAACCTTTGATGCCCGACAATAGGTAACCTTTCAGACTTCAAACTTCACTCTTTTACCATTCTTCCTTCCCTTCTTCATCAAGTGATATGTCAAAGGCCTGAAGCTTGATCCTTGACAATCTGATACCAATGAAACAAAAGGTATGTTGCAGGCTTGTCGCACGAACTTTGACGAAGGTTCTCTTTCGTGACTTTAGGCCATTTAGTGTTCAAACAAGGTATCCTTTCAGGGCCAAAAGCTCGACAATTCTGTGGATTTGATGTGTTTTCTAGGTGGTGGCATTAATGCTCGAGCTACCTTTCTGAGTGGCTTGTTTCAACTTTTTGGATTCAAGGATGACATTTAATGCATTTTTTTACTTTTGCAAGTGGATTTTATGGGTGTCCATACTCATTTATTACTATTGTTGTCCATTTTGACATGATTGATGCCCATATCATTGATTTCACGGGGGATTTGGATGCACATTCAAGTAACATTCATTGCAGAGATAAGGTGACCAGGTTTCTTTCAGGCACATATATCATGGACTGATATCCTCTATCCTTTAAGTCAGACCTATGTTGACTACTAACCCTAATTGGGTTAGGGTTTGGTCTATAGTCATCTAAGTTATGATTGATCTATAAAAGCAAAACTTGTATTCATTTCTAAGGGTTCTTCCTCGAGCTCCTCTAGGGTAATTCTTTGGTAGACACTATATTTTTGTATTCGACAATTGTAAAGATTGCTTCTAAGTTTTGTGTTAATGAATTTCAACTACTACCATTCTTATCTCTTGCATTTCTAAGTAAATTTTACATTACCTTCATGTCTAAGTATGTGTTTTAGTTGTTTTATTGATGTATTTTTCTATTCTGTAGGAACACATTTTTTGTCTTGGTGTACAGGAAAATTTATTTTCCTTTATAATATTATGTATTAAATTTAATTATTAAGAGTATAAATACAGTGTTCATAGTATAATGATGGTTAGTTAGTATGCATGACCCATGAAAATAAAAATGATCCAAACACTGAATTAAAGACTGGTTAATAACCATAATAGTAAACTATTACACACACATTAGTGTACTAGGAAGAAGAGAGGGAGGACCATCACACCAAAGAACCACCCATTGAGAGGGTTTGTTGAGAAGAGGACTTGAAAACTCCTAATCATCTTAGAGGGACAAGGACTCCTTATCTTGGTGGCATAGATAAAATATTTGCTTCAACACCACTTTGCATTTGACTAGACACCTTGCCCCTTAGGGTACAAACCAACACCTTTGTTGAGAAGGATTACTCATTTCTTTTGCTTTCCAATTTACCAAGAATTTTTATTGGGATAAAGGTTTATCCACATCAACTTAGCTAATCCAAATTACCCAACATGTAGTAAAGTGGAGACCTTCAAACACTCTTTTGGGACTTGCCCTCATACCCTTGATAGAAATAGATATACAATTTTTTCTCTTATTTTCATCTTTAGTTTTTCTTAATTAACTAGGAGAGAGGGGCCCATAGTGGAACAAGGTCTAATATTGGGGATAGATGCAGTCCTTAGTGTGCCCAATAGAGGAGCACCTTAATATCCAATTGCAAAACACTCTTTATCCATAAAGTACACAAACTGACAAATCATGTGATGCCACATCAGCGCACCAATAAAACATGACTTAGTGCACCACTATCAATCTCACTTTTTTTGGGGGTCTTTTTGGATACCTCAACAAAAAGCATGTTGATGTGGCCCTAAAACGAAATATAAAAGCATGTGAGTTGCCAAATAAATTGTTGTACAAAATTAGGAGTGATTTGAATTTTTCACATAGAATTTTAAGAAATGCAAAGTAGGGTGCTCCATTCTATAACCTAATTATATTAGTAAATATTAATTTTTTTTTTTAAAGTCAACTATTATGATTCAACACTAAGCAAATTTAAAATAATGTTATTGATTATTATAACTTCTATGTTTTTTAATTATATGAACATCTGTAGAGTGATGTATTTTACTTGTAGAATTAGACGAGCCATTCTCCTATTTTCTCCGCAAAGTTCTTCAACACTATTACAACTTCTAGTCAAACCACCCTTTCTAATCTTATATTTATTTATCCTCACTACTAAAACAAAAAAAAGTTCAACGCTGAATGGTAAGAAGGCGCTAAAAAACAAAACAAAAATCTTGTTTATTGTTGTATCATGTTTTTTGGGGTGGAAAATAATGTTTTTTTAATAGCTAAATTGTGCTCCATCTTTGTACACAAATACTTTAAAGTTACGTGATGGGCATTGCTTGTATTAAAAATTGTTATAAAGCTAAAGTACAAATTGAGCCCTTGAATATTAAAGGGAAATAATACACCCTCCAAAATATAAAAAGGTGAAAAGGAATAAAATCTTTATTAATGAATATTTTAGGTATATAAATTAAGTTTGATTAATTAATTTATGTAAGTTGATTGATATTAAAATTAAATATATATTAAAATAAAAAAACCAATATGATTATGATGGTATATTTTATGATTTAAATTTTAATTGATAATATAAATATTTGTAAATTGAAATATAGAATTAGATTAGTGATATGAGGATGAAACAATTAAACTATGAAGAAGAAACAATTAAAATATGAGAAGATGAGAGTATTAGATAGAATCACAATAATGATATTATCTAGTAGTATAAACCAATCTCAAATTGAGTTATTATGTCTAAAGTAAAATTATATCTTTGATGCTTGTAACAAATGTTCATCCGATAGATGAAGGAAAAAAAAGGTTGTGCAAAGGAGCATTGTGGAGCTTATCATGCAAGGGTTTAAGTTCAAGAATTTCTTTCACTTTGGTTAAATGTCTAAGACCGAGTTAATAGAAAGAGAGATAAGGAGTGTGATAATGGATGTTGTTATAGGGTGGAGATGAATACCACAGAGTCTATTGCCAAATATGTTGATATGCAAATGTAGGCCTATGAGTGATTGTATTAGCAAGTGTGCATGGAATATTCTTGAAGAATGGATGTTGCTTGACTGCTTATTGAAAGATTATGTTAATGTTTAATAGAGGCTTTGTTGATGCACTTATAAAATATATAGTATACTTGTGTAAAGGTTTTGTCCTATAATATGTTGTTAGTGTGTTGTGATCCTCAAATGACTAGGGATTGAAAATGCATAACTCAAGATACACAAATTTAAATTTTTGGTGCCCACCCTCATAAATAAAGGTTATATCTTAACATTGTTGGCCTTGGAATAAAATAATTAAATTTTAAAAATGGGGGAAGCAATCATGCTAAAAATCAAATCTTAGGTAATAATTGCTAGTGTGATACTATCCAAGGTGAGTAGATTGTTGAGAACTTGGTTAGAAAGGATTTAAACATAATGATGTTATATGCATGAGTTCTAAATGGATCTTAGGTTACTCAATGCATCAATAGCTAAATTATACACTAGAATCCTATATCTAAAACAACAATCCAATTTGGCATAAAAAAAGGAAAAATATTAGGGGTATGCACTTTTCTACTCTAGCCCTAGGTACTTTGGTGTGTGCAATAATTCCAGACTAGAAATACATATAAAACTAAGGTATAATAATCTATACCAAGTCAAATAGGGCTATCTTTCCATCTCTAATTCAAATGTCAAAGATCAATGAACCTCACATCTGTGTTGGAGCTCTCCTTCCCTTCCAAAAGCAAGTGCATTTGCTTGGTTCTAGCTCTCAATGACAAAATTCTAACTAGATTGGGACTTGATGGATTGGATATAGCAACCCTCTTTCCTTGTGTCTTATGTGGAAAATACTTCGAAGACATAGATTACCTACTTATAAAATGTCACTATAACCAACAATGTTGGAAATGGCTACAAAAAAATTGGGTTGGTATGGTCCTCTATAAAACTCATTGATTAAGAATTTTTTGTTGATGTGTGTGTGCAATGTGTTTTCTAACCTAAAATAGTGCAAAACAAATGAAATGCAAAGGAAGAAAAGCACAAAACAACACCTCAAGATTGGCCTAGTTAAACTTGAACAAAGAAAAGATGAAAACAATGATTTACTTTTCCCAAGTCAATTTGATCATTTGTGTGCTCCTTTGAATGAAAAATCACATGAAATTAGATGCAAAATGATGGAGATTCTAATAATTCAAGTGGGTATGTGAGTGGATGCAAAAAATGGATGCAAAATGAGCTTAAAGGTTGCAACAATGGAGGATGTTGTGAGAGCTTGAGAACTTGGTTGCTTGAGTGCTTGAATGTGTGAATGAATGAAAATGAGGTCAAAATCCTCAAATTTTAGGGGAAAGGCCTCTAAGAAATGGAGAGTCAAGATTTAGCCACCATGGACAAGATGAAGGGCTATGGTGAGTTGAGAACTCACAAGCCCTCACATCTTGCCATGTGGCAATGAGGTGTCAAGGGGTGATGTGATGTGGAGGTACTTGAAAGTACCTTGGGATTGGGACAATATCTCCTCATAAAGGAGGTCCTTTTCCCCATGTGGGAGATGTGACACATGAGGAATTTAAAATTTCTCAACAATCCACATAGGGAGGAGAAAAGCCTTGGAGAAATAAATGTGAATTTTTAATTCACATGGGGAAGAGGTTGCCTTGGCTAAATGGAGAAAACATTTTTGATGGTTGACTTGGAGGTATGCCATAAATTGCATGGGAATTAGGTTGACCTAATCATATGATTAAGGTTGTGCAAATAGGTGATTAATGAGGGTAATGAAGGGTTAAGAGCATTTTGCAAGTTATGGAGGAAGTGACATTAATCCCGATTAAAAGTGTGCACATCCTAATCATGGATTAATTAAACTAATTTAGATTAAAAGGAGATTATGGAGGATGGGGCAAGGAGAGAGAAAAAGAGGAATTTAAAATTGATTTAAATTTAAAAGGCCAAATGACTAAATTAAATAAATTGAGGTATTTATTTGATTTAGAGAGGAAGGGGTAAAAGGTATAGTATTTAATTATTAAATTAAATACTTTAAGAAACTTAGGAAAAGAAGGAATATTAATTAAATAAATAATTTAATTAATATCGATGGGGGATATAAAATAGATGAATAAAGGGGATGAATTTGACCATACAAGAGTGGTCAAATTCAGATGTCTACAATGTGAATCTCTAGCTCAAACAAATCCAGTCTTAGGAAATTATTCTAATGTTAATGTATTGACACTTTCTCTATAAGTTGATTAGGAACTAAAAATAAACTGATAGGACATGACATCCTCCAAGTTGGCTTAATCCTTTCACACTACTTCAACCTAGATTACAACTATGAGTTTCAGACTCAACAGATTTCAAATTGACATCCTTTTAGAAGTCATTCACACCATTTCTATTTGGACTTCTTCATACCTAATGCATAGTTTTGGTCTCATCCTCTTTTCAAGAATGGCTTCCTCACCTTCCTTCCCAATTGATGGTGTTACATTTGCAATTTTCTTTTTAGGATTAATAATTGCTCACTTTTTATAAAAAATTTATAAATCTTTATTTCCTAAATCGAGTGAAATTAGCTGACTAATGCTAAAATAATGGTATAGTTTTGAGTCATTGTATAGGACATTATGCATGACTGAATGGACTTTAAGTGGACTTCAAATAGTTGAAGATAAAGCACCGAAAGTCAGGGTGTCAAAAATTTAGGAGTGCATAGTGGAACAAGTCCTTTCAATGCTTTCTATTTAATTTATGTTTAAAAACTTTATGGCTCCACTCTGAGCCTTTAATATGTTTTATGTTATGGACCTTAGTTCGTTGGTTAGTTAAAATTATGTTAGAAGAATTTTTCAATGGTGATCTTCCACCATCTTAAATATAGGATTTTTTTAGAAGTTTAGTATATATGTAACCGCTAGAAGCAATGCAAACTGGATACCATTATGCTGTTATAATATGTTTTGAACTATATCTCTGTGTTACACTTATTTTGATATGAATAAAATAAAAATTTCCAATCTTATTCTGAGTTACTAGTTTTGTGTAATGGAATTATCATGGATGGATTCATTTTGAAGATACAAAAGTACATGTGATTTGAGTTAAGCCTAGAAATACCCAAGAGCTGGCCATTTGAGGGAATCTTGTAGAGTAGATAGATAAGTATTTTCATTTTCAATTCTGTTACTTTTATTTTGTACATTATAAATATGGATGAATGTTATTTTTATGTGTCAAGCTCTATCAATTATTCATGCAAGCATAGTTCAAGTTTGCAATATTTTAGTTCTATTTATTTGAAATTCCAAAGCACCCACTCTGGTTGTCAGTTATAGGTTGTTAAGTTTAATTTCTGTTAATAGTTGTTAGTTGTTAGTTGTTTTTATTTTAATTTTATAGTTTTACTACAATTGTTTCTTTTTACATAATTTATATGCTTCCTAGTTTAATCATCTTTTGCTTTCTAGCTTAACAATCTCATGCTTTCTAGTTTGAATGCTTTCTAGTATAACTTTTTTTTTATAGCTATTTCATAGATTCAAAAAATCTAAGATAGTTAGCCAAGATGTCCCCTATTGCTAATAGCCTTTGAACACTACCTGGTCGATATAATTGATGCATTTTCAACTAAAGCGATAGGACCTAACAATAGTCTATCAAAACACTCAACCCTTAATCCATTAATCCATCAAACCTCAAACCTTAAACCCTATACCCTCAAACCATAAACCCCCAACCCTTAATCCCTTAATCCATCAAACCGAGCAACCCTTAAAACTTATACCCTCAACCCTTAAACCCTCATCCCTTAATCCCTTAATCCATCAAACATCAACCCTTAAACCCTATACCCTCAACCCTTAAACCCTTAAACTCTATACCCTCTACCCTATACATTAAAACCTCAACCCTAATCCCTCAACCCTATACCTCAAACCCTCAACCCTCAACCCTTAAACCCTCAACCCTAATCCCTCAACCCTATACCTCAAACCCTTAATCCCTCAAATTTGAACCCTCAATTATAAACCCTTTATCCTATACATTGTACTGACAACCCTATACCCTCAACCAGATACCCTCAAACCTCAACCCTAAACCCTAATCCCTATACCCTCAACCCTTTACATTAAACCCTCAATCCTAATCCCTCAACCCTCTACCCCTCTACCCTCTACCCTATACATTAAACCCTCTATTAGTGTAATTAATTAATTATTACACTTGCATAAGTTTACTTAGGTAATATTTTAATTCCTAGGTTAATTATTGTCATCCTTATCTTGTTGAGCTATCTTGTTGCTCAAGATAAGATTAGGGTTATGCATACTTTTCTTTTATAAAGAAAATCATCTCATGTAATTATAAATTCTTGAATAATAATATTTTGCACATCTTTTTGTAATAGCTTTAATTTTTCTTTTTTTCTCTTATGTGGAAGGTTTTTGGTTTGCATGTCTAATCTTGGTTACTAAGAGCCTTGATTTGCAACCCCTTCTCAGATTTTTTAAGAAAATCTTTACAGAGTTCGTTTGAGATTCCTCGAGGATTTCATGCCTTGAGTATATTCATGCAGTGTCTTGGATCAAATTAGGGTTTTCCATTAGATTCAGAGCACTAGAAAAAGTCAGGATTGACTTTTATTTTGCAGATTTTGGTCACTGTTTGCTAGATTTGTGAGGGTTTTAGGCTTAGAGATTTTTTGCAAGCTCTAGAGGTAGCCAAATTTTTAGAGCATTTTGGGCACAAATGGAGGTCACCATCGTGTTCGTAGTGGCCAAAAACCCTAAGATTACCTTTCGTTTCATTTATTTTGGAGAAGTTGGTCCAGAAGGAAAAAAATTTTTGCCAGGGAGGCCATACAACCTCCCAAATATACTTCCCAACGCACGAAAATAAAATAAAATTAAAAAATGAATGTTTTTCAGTTTTCATGTAAGCACCTCCAATGTTGAAGAATCCTGCCGCTTGGTAGCCATCGGTCTGCCACCGCCGGTGGTAGCGCCAGCCCATTTGCCACCGACCAGTGTTCAGCCCCTGTCGAGCCCCTCCAGCCAACCATCGATCCTATGGGGGACTGGGCGCTATGCATCCTGCTCCCGACTGGCCCCCTGTGCAATCTTCACAGTCCTATGGAGGACCAGGGGCTCTGCCCCAACCCCTAGCTCACTAGCTGCTAGTCGTGCACAGGACTAGGGGCCAAATTTTTTTTAGCCCCTTGGGGGCCCTATAGGCCTTATTGGGTCTTCTAGAGCACTTTTCACTAAATCGGGTGTATTTTTTGTGTACGGTGTCCGTTTTTCACAAACAAGATACCGTTGGAAAGCTAATTCTAACGTTGATCTAGGGGTGAAGGTATATTTTTCTGATTTTGCTCCAGATTTATTTTGCAAGTTCTTGAACTCAGATGTTTTTTTCACTTTAGAGGGCATATCTTTTGACTCGATGATCCTTTTTTTGCCATTCTTGCAGCATTGGAAAGCTGGTTCATTCCTCTACAAAAATATGAGGTCTATTTTTATTTTTTGTTTATGCATGTTTAGCATTCTCTCCTTTTACAATCATTGGGTTATTGTAATAAATGAATTGAGATAAAATTCCATCAAGGGGGTTTCTTGCATAATAATCTGATTAGAGTGTGCATGCACTTTGATCTCCATCTTGTTATTGATGACAACTCGCATGGGTTGTGTTTGGTTTCTTAGTTTATTTTTGCCACATCTTGCTCTAGCTTGACACATATCAGATTCATATTGGTTCACACTTCAGATTGGGAGCCTATGGTTAATGATCCACATTGGGTCACATCTCAGTTTGAGGGCCATGTTTTTATGGTTAATGTTCTAGATTATTTATGGTACTTGTTCCCATGGAAGAGTTTTAGTCTTAGTTTGGCATCAACATCGAGATACACGGTTTCTATATTTTTTCATCATTTCATCTACTATTGCTTCATAGATTCTAGGGTTGTTCCAGTTTGTGAGTTTTCCAGTGTTCCATGGCATCGGGTTTGCTGTTGCATTATTATGATTCCACTTTGGTTTCTTGTAAAAAAAGTATCTTTCCTTGCTTGTTGGATTTTGGTTCCAATGTTACTCCATAGTGTTCTTCCAGTGCTTCTTTGCAACAATCATCTCATTGTAGGGGGTTTTGTCTCATTGGGTTTTCCTTCTCTACCTCAGTATTGCGTTTGTACATGGGTACCTAATTAGGCCTTATTTCCGGGACCCATTCATGTTTTATTGCATTCATCCTAGTTTTTAGGTGCACACTTTTTTAGTCTCTCTAAGTTGAACTTATGGGGGGTGTTAGTGTAATTAATTAATTATTGCACTTGCATAAGTTTACTTAGGTAATATTTTAATTCCTAGGTTAATTATTGTCATCCTTATCTTATTGAGCTATTTTGTTGCTCAAGATAAGATTAGGGTTATGCATAATTTTCTTTTATAAAGCAAATCATCTCTTGTAATTATGAATTCTTGAATAATAATATTTTGTACATCTTTTTGCAATAGCTTTTCTTTTTCTATTTTTCTCTTCTGTGAAAGGTTTTTTGGTTTGCATGTTTGTTCTTGGTTAATAACACCCTCAACCCTAATCCCTTGACCCTATACCTTAAACACTTAATACATCAACCCTAAACCCTTAAATCCTTAATGCCTCAACCCTTAACTATAAAATCAATACTCTATACATTAAACCCTCAATCTTAATCCCTCAACCCTATAACTTAAAACCTAAACCCTCAACCCTTGAACCTAATCCCTCAACCCTTAAACCCTAAACCCTTAAACCTTAATCCCTCAACCCTCAACCCTTAAACCCTAAAATATCAACCCTTAAACCCTCTACCCTATACATTAAACCCTTAACCCTAAACCCTAATTCCTATACCCTAAACCCTAAACCCTCAATCCTCAACCCTCTACCCTATATAATAAATCCTTAACCCTAATCCCTCAATCTTATACCTTAAACCCTAATATCTTAACCCTCGACCCTTAAACCCTCAACACTTAAACCCTAAACCCTCAACCCTTATAGCCTCAACCCTTAAACCTTGAACCCTCAACCATCAAACCTCAAACCCTCAACCCTCAACCCTTAACCCTCAATCCCCAACCCTCAACCCTATATATTAAACCCTAATCCCTCAACCCTCAACCCTAATCCCTATCCCTCAACCCTCAACACTCAACCCTTAAACCCTCAACCCTCAAACCTCAACCCTCTACCCTCAACTGTAAACCCTCTACCCTATACATTATACCCTCAACACTAATCCCTCAACTTTTTATGTTAAACCTTAAACCCTAAACCCTCAACCCTCAACCTTCAACCCTTAAACCCTTAATCCTCACTCCTCTCCCTATACATTAAACCCTCAACCCTAGTCCCTCTACCCTATAACTTAAACCCTAACCTCTTAACCCTCAATCCTTAAACCATAAAATTAACCCTTAAATCCTAAAACCGTAAACCCTAATCCATTAACCGACAACCCTCAAAACTATGCCTTAAACCCTGATCCCTCAACCCTCAACCCTTAAACCCTAATCCCTCAACCCTTAAAGCCTAAGATTTCCTCAACCATCATCCCTTAAACCCTAAACTCTAAACCCTCAACCCTCAACCCTCAACCCTCAACCTTTAAACCCTCAACCCTCAATCCTCAACTCTTAAACCCTCAATCCTTAAACCCTTATCCCTTAAACCCTCAACCATAAACCCTCAACTCTCAACCCTTAAACCCTTAACCCTTAACCCTCAACCCTTAAAGCCTAAACCCTCAACCCTCAACCCTTAAAACCTAAACCTTACACCCTACAACGTCAACCCTATACTTAAGCCCTACTATGTCAACCCAATAGGGTGATCCCACAATAATGGTTTACAATTTTTGGCCAAACTAGACACTGAAATAATTTTTTTTGACTAAATCTTCACTTTTGGGCACCTATAGCGGCTAAACCATGAGGAATTTGAAGATGATGCAAACTAGAGTTTTGTGAAATTTTTTCTGTAGATTCTAAATATTTTTTTTTTCAAAATTTGTGGAATTAGATTGCACTTCATTTTCCATCTCCCTCGAAAACTATTTTTTTTCAAAAAACAACATTTTTAAAAAGTGACGCTCACCGTATAATGCATAGCTTTTTTTCTATGAAGCATAAAATTCTAATTCTTTAAAATTTAGATTTTTAACTCCAATATCCAGTGCTTCCACATGGTTAGATAGTTTTTTATTGAACATTTTTTCTTTAATCAAGTTTCGAAGTGAAACCAATTACAATTCGGACATAGCGCAACCGTATAGTTCACGTAAATTTTTTTGTATGTCTCAAAATTCATTTTTTTTGTTGGATCAAGGACTTCAATATCTAGTCACACTTATATTTTTTTAAATTTTTTTTTGACAATCTTCTATTTTTCCATGTGCAGAACGTAGAGTTTGATTTTCGGTGAAAAACCTACATTCACAAGAAATAAAAAATAAATATAATAATAAAATTAAATTTATTTAAAATTATACTTTTTGGGAAGCTTATAATAAGGAATTCATACTTACAAAAATAAATTTTACATGAATTCATTTGATCCCCTAAAAGGTAAATCAAAAGTTATTTTTTATCATCATTTTGATAGGTGTAAAGTAGACTTCGTTATAGGGATGGTTTAAAACTAGCAAGGTTCTATCCAAGGGGGTTTGATCTAACGGAGTTTGATCAAACCATATTCAATTGGAATGCTTTAAATGAAACTTTTAAAGGATTAAATCATTATATTTTCTAAAAATATGTGATTTCAGCAAAAATTAGAATCTCCCAGAAATTGTAAACTAGCTTTGTGGGATCACCCAATACCTTAAACCCTAATGGACCTATACCCTATACACTTAACCAAGTTGGATTCTCAAACTTGAACATTATCCCTCAACCCTCAACCCTCAATCCTCAAACCTCTACCCTATACCCTATACCTTCAACCCTATACGTATTCCCTAAACCATCAATCCTCATCCTTATGCATTATACCCTTGACCTTAAACCCTAAACCCTATACCTTAGACACTCAACCTTGGACATTATCTCTCAGTGGTAAACCCTCAACCCTCAACCCTATACTTAAGCCCTAATCCCTCAATCCTTAACCCTATACCCTATAACCTCACCCTTATATCCTAAACCCTTAATATCGTCCCTCAACCCTATACTTAAACCCTAAGCCATTCACTCTCAACCCTTCACCCTATGCCTTATACCCTCAATCCATATCATAAACCCTAAACCCAATATTCTAAACCCTAATCCCTATACCTTACACACTTAATAATATGCATTCAATGAGCTAAATATTATCCCTCAACTATAAACCATCAACCCATATGATCCTATACCCTCAACCTATTATTTAAGCCCTAATCCCTCAACCCTCAACCCTATACCTTAAACCCTAAACCCTACCACCTCAACCCTCATCCCTATACCCTTTACCCTAACCCTTGTATACCATAAACCCAAAACCCTTACATACATAGATATAAGCATACATACATCCAAGCATGCATACATACATACACGCATACACACATACATACAGGCATACATACATATATACATACATACAAGAATACATTCATACATACAAGCATACATACATACATACGTGCATACATACAAGCAATATATATTTGTACATACATACATACATGCATGCATACATACTTACATATAGGAATACATACATACATACATACATACATACATACATACATACATACAAGCATACATTCATACACATACATTTAAGAACACAAACATACATACATACATACAAACATAAATGCATACAAATATATATATCCAAACATGCATACATCAAACATACATTTAAGTAACTTGCACAAAAACAATTTCAAGTGAGACATAATGCGAGTGTGTTATAACATGCTCATACTATGCCTTGCTTTGGGAAACATAAATCAAGACAAAACAAAAACAAGAAAAATGTAAGACAAGATGTAACATGAGCATGTTATAACATGCTCGTGTTACGTAAAAACTGACATAATAGTCAAGTGTGTTATAACGTGCTCACGTTATGTCTTGCTTTGGAAATCCCCAAGCCTTTGTCTTGGATTTTCTTTGGATTTCCAACCGAAAGGCTTGGAGTGCCTTCCCAACGTCCAAAGACATTTTTTTTCACGTTCTACAAAATTTCACATAATCTCATTTGTGCTAACCGTCAAGTTTGCACGTGTTTCAAGGTCAAGTAAATTGAACACCTGGGTAATGTTAGGTCCTCTCTTAGCTATTTAACAATGTATTTTTTTTTTCAAATTTTGACTATGTTAAGGCTTTCATCTTTAATTTCTTTTGTTTGTGTGTTCATTTTTTGTCAAAAACCAATGTTTGTATTTTTTAATTTAATTTTTAACCATTCATTGAAATTTCAAATAAATTACATTTTTATAAAGTAGACTCCATTCTATACATATTAAAAAATATATATTTTTGATTAGTTTTAAAAAATTATAGGGGTAGCATGGCCAAATTTCTATTTTTCAAGATGTGTCCACTTTAAAAATTAGTAAAAAATCATATATTCATCAAAAATTATTAAAAATATTAGGCATAAACTACATGTTGTTATCTAATTTCTCATTGAAGTGATTTAAAAAATGCTAAAAAAAAATAAACCTTTTGGGGGAGCTACAAAATATGCTATGTTATGTTTTTTGACAAAAACACCACTAATTTTTGTAGCTCCATTTTATGAACCCCTTAATCTTTAGCATTTAAAAAAAAAGTAGTAGTTTAGAAAGTAGACTCAGAGCACTACGACTTTTGTTTTTGTTGCACCTAAAAAATTTGAGTGTAACTATCCTCAATTTCTCATCCAAGGTCAGTATTTCCTGATTTCAAAAAAAAGTGGCCCTTTAAGACTGCTTTTTGGCCCCTCATCTTTGTGCACTTACCCTCATGCCAAATTTGTCTGCAATATTTTCAATATATTTTCCTTATGAAAATTTCAATTTTCTTTTCTATCTATCCCTAATGATAGTCATTCTAAGAAATTCTTGGAATCCCCTAAGTCTTTCATAGAAAATTTGTTAACCAATTGTTGTTTCAAATTGCTAACAATTAGCATGCTAGTTCCATTCACTAGCATATCATCAACATATAACAATAGAAGACAATTTCACCATTTTCTAAAACTTTGTAATAGATGCAAGGATTAGTTTCACATCTAGTAAATTTTTTCTCAGCCATAAAATAGTCAAATTTTAAATACCATTGACGATGATCTTGCTTTAGTCCATACAAATTGCAACTCAATTTGTAAACTAGATCCTCATTACCCTTTTTCTGAAGCCTTGAAGTTGTTGCATATAAAACTTTTCATCCAAATCATCATGGAGAAACATTGTCTTGACATCAAGATGCTCCAATTCAAGGTCATACACAATAGCTAATCCCAACACGATTCAAATGGAAGTCATTTTCACTACTGGTGATTTTGTTTTGAGAAATCTATACCCTTCTTTTGATCATAACCTTTCACCACGAATCTATCCCTATACCTCTTCTTCCCACCATCTTCTTCCTTTAGCTTGTATACCCAACTATTTTTTTTATAGCTTTTTCAATGAGGTGGAAGAGGACCAAATCTCATGTGTGGTTATCCATCAAGGAACATCTCATCTTGCATAGATTCCATCTATTTTCTATTATCTTTGTCTTGACATACTTCTTCAAACGTAATATGTTCTCCTCCATTAGAAATTAGCAAATGTTGAATAAAATCATTGTATTTAGATGGAGGTTTATGTTCCTTGGTAGATCTATGAACTTGAGGAAGAGAATCTTGTGAAAGGGGTGACTCTTGTATTGAGGTAGGGGAGCTCATTTAGGGGCAGTGCACACCCTTCATCATATGGAAAAAGGGAAATAGTGTTTGGCTGCAACATATGGGAGTTGGGGTATAATGTGCCATACGAAATATCTAGTGGCTGTTGGGAGCTATAATTATTTGAGTTCGTCATATCACTACCATCTAATATGTCATTAAATGGAACAAAATCTTTTGAAGATGTTCCTTGTTCTTGTAGATTAGACATTATTTTTTCATTAAATATCTTATCTTTGTTGTGTGTGGCCTATTTGGAGGTAGGAGCTCGTAACTGATAATCATATTTTTATGTTCACATAGATGACAAAAATACACCTTTTTGACATTGAATCTAGCTTTTTTCTTTTCTCTTATGGAATATGAACAAATGCTTCACACATGAACACTTGTAGGTGATTGTAAGAAATTCTCTTTTCCACCCACTCCTTAGGAATTTCAAAATCCAACAAGAAGATGGACTCCAATTAATTAAAATATTGTTGTGTTGACACCCTCTGCCCAAAATTATTTTCAAAAACCAACATTTGAGAGCATGCTCCATTCTCTCTCCAAAATAGTCCTATTCATTCTCTCATTTTCACTATTCTCATGAGGTGTAAAAGGAATAATTTTAATCTTTTTAATGTCATTTTTTGCACAAAATTGATCAAACTCTATAGAGAAAAATTCAGCACCATTATCTATTTTCAAACACTTAATTTTTTCTTTGGTTTGTTTTTCTACAAGTTCTTTAAAATTTGTAAGAATTTTAAAAGCTTCATATTTTCATTTTAGAATATAAACCCAAACCTTTCTAGTGCAATCTTCAAAAAAAGTGATTTTTTTTTACCCACCAATAGAAGTTACCTTAGTGGGACCAAAGATATCAAAGTACACTAATTCCAAAGGTTGTGTCTTCCTGTCATGTTCTTTGGTGGAGAATTTGGTCCTCGTTTTTTGCATATATGCAATTCTCACATAGCTCTAAATCCATGGATTTTAGCCCCAAAAGTTGATCCTTCTTGTGTAAAATCTCAAGGTCATGTTTTCTCATGAGTTTGAGTCTTTTATGCCAAAGTTTGGTGCCATCATCCATAACTACCATTGAAACTCCCACTTCAACTTAACTTTCTAGAACATATAAAGTGTTAGATTTGCACCTCTAGAAATCATCAAAGCTCCTTTGGTTACCTTCCATATACTTGATTGAATAGTGATGTTGTAGCCTTGAGCATCCAATTGTTAGACACACAGGACAACTAAGAGGGGGGGTGAATCAGTTGTATATTAAAACCTTCAAACCCTTATAGACCTTCAAACTCTTCTTATGCATCAACACATCAACAACCATACAAAATAGAACACCAAATTTATGTGGAAAACACTAATAAGGGAAAAACCATAGTGAGGATTAACTCACATATATATGAATAAAAATATAGATTACAAAAGGGTCATTGCTAGAAGGGATCATTGCTCAAAGGATTCACTATCCAAAAGAAAGAAGGGGTCAGTACCCAGATAGAAGGAGAATAGAAAGAGACTACTAAAAAGAGGTTCATTGCCTCAAAGTAGTAGGAGAATCCACCACAACTCTACACCATCCGTAACCTTCAGCTCACTTCCTCCAACAAATTCAAGCACATTGAAATGCAGACACCTTCTACTCACTGCTTTCTATAGTCATAGGTGTTCATGCTCACACTTAGATCACAACATTTGATCACATTTACATAATTTTACATCATACAACACACCACTTAATTGGCCTTGCATATATATATCCTTTGTAATCTCAAACAACCTTCTCCAAGTTGGCTTCAATGAAATCTATGTACCTCAAACATGCAACCACCAAATAGGTCAGCACCAAACACCTCCACAATGGAAAAAGGTGAAGGTAGACCACACCAAAGGTTAATCATGATCAAAATCTACATCGACACACTACACCGAGCTTTCACAATCCACAAAGAACATCCACAAGCAACACTAACACACTAGGTTGGCCAAATTGGAATGAATATTACCAAGCAACCACATTCACATTTCACTAGGTCTAGAAACAACCTGCGAATCACTTAGCAACATTACATGCAACATCTTGGAATATTCCAACACCAACAAAATATTCAACAAAATTGCAACAAATAAGTCTACAACTAAGAATACTATCATTTTGTCTAACCAGTCAAACTACCACTAAGACACAACACATGAACCAAGCTTGTGGAATATCTTAACAAAAAATCTTCCAAGGGAATATAGATAAAAGCATCATTAGCCCATTCTCAAATCCGCAAGACAAGAAACTTCAATCCGAAGAAATGTGAAGCAATTCCATTTCTCCTAGACAACCTTCTTCATAGTCTAACACTTTGTCAAACACACCTACTATCACATGATTCAACACCTCTAAACATAACATCAAACCACACAAGCACATTTTCAAGCATGAAGAAATGCGAAGCACAATACATAACCCACCCTTATCACCTTATACATTCTTTATACAAATTTTCTGAAAAGCACTTGGAAACCAAGTGACCATGCTGCATCTACAACACCTACTCAATACCACGAACACCTTCTCATCATAACCACACTAGAGGTTGACATAGGTTGACATCAATGACAACACTAAAGACAACATAGTGCAATACCAATTTCCCAACTGAAATCAAATTCCTTTTGAGTTGAGGAACATGTCTAACATCCCTTATCAACCAACTATTTCCATTTTTTGATTTCAAAAAAACATCTCCTTTACCAATAATAGTACAAGGTTTGTCATTACCAAGATAAATCTCACCAAGATTGTACCTTCTTGATAATTCTTAAAAAATCTTCTACATGAATATGCTTGAAATAATGCTCCAAAATCAAGCACCCAAACATTTTTTACGGCTTCTCCGATAGAAAAAACAAGAGCACCTGCATCCTCTTCATATGTAGAATTCACTTCAATTTTCTTTGGCTAAGTTTTAGCATTCTTCAATGGCCAACAATTTCTTTTGATATGACCTTGCTTACCACGATACCAACAACCAATATTTCTGTCTCTTTAATCCGATCTCTCTTTAATTTGATCTCTTGTTGGACTTTGATCTTCCTCTATGGTTATGCTTTCCTCTTTCTTGTGATCTCCCCTTGTAGTTGATTATCAAAGCATCCCCCAATGAAGTTCCTTGATTCTTCCTCCTCATATTCTCACTAGGAAGAGTTTAGAAAACATCATCAAATTTTAATACACTTCAAGGACATTGAGTTGCTAATAGACATAACAACTCCTTCCCAACTATCGAGTAGAGAGCACAACAACAAAATGACCTTGATTTCATTCTCTAGGTTTATGCTCACAAAAGTTAATTGGTTGATCAATGTGTTAAATTCATTTACGTGGTTTGACACATTTCCTCCTTCTTTCATCTTCAAATTGTACATTTTTTCATGAGAAAAACTTTATTTGACATGGAAGCCATCTCATACATATTAGACAACTTTTCCCACAATCCTTTTGTTGTTTTCTCTATTGCAACATTAAATAACACATTATTTGATAGAGAAAGAATAAGCATTGCCACTACCTTCTTGTCTAATTTATCCCAGTCTTTATCAACCATTACAACTAGCTTCTTTGTTTTTCCTTCTAGCATGGTCGAGAGATCTCTTTGAATCAACAACACTTCCATTTGCAACTTCCACATTTTGAAGTTTTGTCCCAAGAATTTTTCAATTCTCCATTTATCTACCTCTTCCATCTTTGCTCAACTTCTCCACATCTCCTTGGCTCTAATACCAATTGTTAAATAATTGTGTAATTTAAAATGAAATGAACATCACAAACAATAGATAAAAATGGAGCACAATACAATAAACGACACAAAGATTACGTGGTTCATCAATATAACTACATCCACGAGAAAGACAAACACAATATCTTTATTGTAGAACAACAACAAATACAAATTCTTCAGTTGACACCTATTACAATTAACAATCTCTAATATATTAAAATAATTTGGAGAATGGAAAAATTGAAAAGGCATGGAATGTGAAGGGGCAAAGTCTATTTGGACTTCACATACACACCACCGGCCCGAATTTGAACCACCCTTGTCTCATTATATGAAAATTTTGTGACGGTTTGTTCATTTAAATACCTGTCATTTTACGTTTTATGAAAAAATTTAACTGTCAAAAAAATATTTAAAGTATCTAAAAAATCAATATATTAGTAATCTATGAAATATTATTTTATAAAATAATTATGTTAGAAAATTTACAAATTTTAGAAACTATGCATGCACTCAATTAGTAAATCCAATTGCATATAATAAATTTTATTGATAATTAAATAATTATATATATGTAATTTACATTTTGACAATGCATAGAGTATTAGATTAAGAATAATTATATTGCACAATATGATTGTTTTTTCCATATATTTATTCTCTAATTTGTAAAATTGTATTACTATTTTGACTATAAATTAATTTATTGATTTCATATGTGTAAATATCATAAAAACACATTTAAATATCAATTTCAAATCAAATCTAGCAAGAAATAATTATATAAAATTAAAATAGTTCAATCGGAAAATTGATCTATCTAAAATCATATTTAAATTTTATCATATTTCAATTAAAATCCTATATCCAGAAATAATTATATAAAATTAAAAATAGTTTAATCCTTATTCAACTCATTATCTAAAATTTCAAAATGCTCACCAATAAAACACAACTACTCCTTGAAAAAAATCAAAGTTGAATCACTGTAAAATAAATGTTGTTGAAAAAACAATGCTATAAAGTGAAATTAGCTGCTATTGTTCAATTTTTTTATAGTTTAATCTTAAATTCATTTATCTAAAAACATAAATTATTTGTAAAAGGCAAACAAAATTTCAACATCTCACCAATAAAACCAAATGCTCTATTGAAGAAAATCAAAGCTATAACAGAATGCTATAAAATAAATGCTTTGAAAATACAATGAAAATTTGTGCTATGTTGTTATTCATAAGAATATCCTATATATATATATATATATATATATATATATATATATATATATATATATATATATATATATATATATATAAACTGTAAAATTAGAAAATATTGATAATTAGAAATAAATCTTAAATCTTAAATTTATTGTTAATTGTAACAAGAAGTTTCTAAATTATGTAGAAAATAAATCTTGTTAAAATATTCAAAAAGTTAAAAATCAATTATATTCTATTTTGAAAAGATTTTGAATTAATATATATTTTTATAATAAATATTATAAATCATATATATTTAGAAAGAATTATTCCAATTTCCAATTATAAACTAATTTATATTTTTATCATATACATATATATATATATATGTCTACAATAAATTTTTACGGTTTAATAATAATTTGAAGTGTCATATTTACGGTTATATAAAAATATAGCAAGTCAAATGATACGGTCTAATAAATTTTTAGGTTGTAATATATGGTCCAAAATGCAAAAAACGGTCAAATAGACCATCAAATTCCAGCCCTGCACACCACCTCTATAGTCTCTTACCCGCAATCAAATCTTATGACCAAGTATCACTATACTCCATCTGATTCTCTAACATAGAAGCACTTCCGTCCGCTCTTAACTGGTAGATATGTGGTTTGTTTCTGTTTGGTAGTTGCACAGCCGGTTTTGTTGAATTGCAGTTTAGTTTAATCGAAGACTGTTTGGTCGGAACAAGATTAAGTCAATGAATTTGTCTTTTGGTCATAACTAAAAAGTCGTAAGTCAGTCAATTTGATATTTGGTCTTTGGCCTCGTATCTTATACGAAAAAGCCAAAGAAAATTCAACGTTCTTTAATATTACTCATTTGAATCATAATCACGTCTGACAGCAAAAGGATTATCAATTTTTTTGTTACAATGGCGTCCATGAAAGAGCCTAATAAGAATATTGACGTTTGAAATTCTTGAATACAAGTCTGCAACATAACTTGATAATCTTTTAGGGTACCAAAATTAATATTAATGATATTCTTTGTTCTTGTACTATGCACAATTTTTTATCTACCAAACAGAGATTTGTTATAAAAAATAATATGTATTTTTTAACACCAATAAAATTAGCAAATAAGATTAAAATTTTGAAAAGATTAATCATTATTATCATATCAAGGCTCTTCTTTCAATAAATTTGGTATTTTTCAATTTGAATAAATATGGAAAAAGTTACGAAGGAGAATAATTTTGCTTGAAGAAATAAAGAAAAAAGAATTAAGTAATCAATGAAAAATTGTATAATATATAATAAATAAAGTATAATAGAAATAAAATTAATTGAAATGGAATCTTCATTCAAAATGATACAAATCATTAATTAACATTGTCTTTAAATTATTAAACCTTTGCATGCTATAATGAAAAATGTGATCAATTTTTAAGAATATTTTTGATTGACCTAATCATCCTCCCTTGCAAAAGGATGCACTATTATATTGTCATTGTGAAATGATATATAATTAAAATCTATAAATTGATAAGACCGGTTCTTTAATTTTATAGATTATATACAGTACTCATATTTTTAAAATTAAAACACATTCCCTTCTAAATTTTTCTTTTCAATTTAAAAAATGTCCTTTGAGGTGAAAATAAAAACCCAAAACTTCTTAAAATGTCACCATTCAATATAAACTTACATAAGTTTTAAAAAGAATTTTAAATATATGATCCATGAATAAGAATAACATTATATAAAAATCATTTTTGAGCTGGTTTTTAATGAATAGCTCTCACTTCATGTAATCAACTAGTCCAACATTACTGCATTTCAACTTCAACTTTATGCATGCAATAACTTTAAGGATAGGTCTATTTATACATGTGTATGATATTTTGATTGTTTCCCACCCAATTTTGTTTGATAGCATAGAAATTTAGTTGACCCAAAGATGTCACAACAAGATTTAGTTAACAAATTTAGCATTTGATCATGGCTACCATTGTCTAAATATAAGGAAGCAAATTTGACTGTATTGCTTAATTAATTGAAAATAAAAAGTCAATAAGTCAATTTGTTGGCTAGACTAATAGCTATAAGTGATTGAAAGTAAATTTTTTGTTGAAAATGATGATTCAAAGTGATTCTATTAGACCAAATGGGTACTAAAGATTAGTGTAAACAAAATTATACTTTTATGTTTTACCATTTCAAATAATGTGCATCATAAAGGTATTAAACATTTACAAACTGAACAAATTTAATGATGATCTATAGAGCATCTACAAACACCAAAAACTCCTTCTATTGATCATGAATGAAAGATGTTTATTTATACATGAAGATCTAAAAATTTGAATTAAATAACTACTACCTAATTGATGATAACTATCATGTAACAATACTAACAATATTTTTTATCTTACATTCTTGAGCCCATAATGAACATTGGGATGAACACCAAGTAAACTTTGAAATGTCTAAAACTAATCATGAACAAAGGGCTTTGTGAAAATATCAACAAGTTGAGTTGTAGTGGGGCTATTTATACAAGTTTAACCACACTTATTGAACCGACTCATGAATGTAGTGACTTGTTGGATGTCAATATGCTTAGTCTGACCATGAAACACTAGATTTTTACTCATTTGAATAGTACTCTAATTGTCGCAATACAACATTGTGGGTCCATCATGAAGACATGGTGAAGATCCTATAACATCCTCCTCAATCAAATAGCTTGACAAGCAAAAAAAGTAGCAACTTTGTATTCGACCTCTACAACAGAAAGAGATATAGTACAGGTTGCTTCTTAGGTGTCCAAGAAATGACTATATAACCAAGACTAAATGTATAACCAAAAGTGAAATTTTGTTCATCTATGGAGCCTTCCCAATAAAAATTAGTATGTTCAACCAATGTACTCTCCTTGCAATGCTAAAAATAGATACATAATGCATTATTCCTCTAAAATACTTGGGAATCCTTTTAGCTTCATCCCAATGTGTCTCCTTAGGTGTGGACATGAACCTAGAGGCTAAGATTACTACATATGTAATATTTGGTTTATTAGTGCTCAAATAACTTAGTAAACTTCCAACTAACCATCTATAGAGAGTGGGACTTACAAAAGGAGAATCGTCGATCTAGAAAACTTAACACCAACCTCCATTAGTTTGGCCATGGGATTACAATCCCACATATGAAACCACAAAAGAAGATATGTTCAAAACATACTTTTGTTGGGACAAAAATATACCATTTGTATGCTTTCAAACTTCAAGACCAAGAAAATAATGCATTTGTCCTAAATTAGTCATGTCAAATTTTTAAACCACAAATTTTCTCTAAATTTAGGAAACAAAGAGGAATTATTCCCAATGTATATGAGATCATCCACATATAGAACAAGTAGAATATCCTCACCAAAATATCTAATATAAATATTAGATCAGATTGAATTTTCATAAAACCTTTTTGTTGAAGATATGAATCAATTCTAGAGTACCATGTTCAAGGTGAATGTTTTAGACCATACAAAGCCTTCCTTAACCTATAAATGAAATTTTCTTTGGAAGGAACTTCAAAACCTAGAGGCTAAGAAAAATAAACTTTATCATCAATATAACCATTAGAAAAGGTACTTTTAACATCCATTTGATAAACATTCCATCCATTTTGAGGAACTAAGGCCAAGACTAATGATAATAGTATCCATCTTGGCTACATGAGAAATTTTTTTGGTATATAGTCAACACCTTCTATTGAGAGTACTCTTTTGCAACCAATCTAGTCTTATATTTATCAATATTTCCATCAAATTTATATTTAGTTTTATAAATCCACTTTGTATCAATAACATCCTTACTAGGGGGAAATTCAACCAACTCCTAAGTGTCATTTCACTTTTCATAGCTACAACCCACTCTTTCTTTGGACTAGCTTCTACAAAATCTATTGGCTCATCATTTTGCATAACATGAGTCATGAGAGAACAATTAACTTGTCTATGAGATCTAATAGTAATTTGATCAAAATTAGTATCTAACATGAGTGATAGGGGTGATTTTTCTTAGTTCTTCATTATTATTTCTAATACTTCTAACTCTTTGCATTGGAGGATGAATGTTCTATATTATCAATAAATTTTTTGATTCATGAAACACAAGTACACATGAGATTCTTCTTCACCTACACCATTCACATGAGGTTTATCTCAATATTCTTAACCTTTTCGTCAAGAATATAGTATGATCTTTCATCAAATATGACATCTCTACTTATGATTAAATTCTTATTGACAAAATCTATATAATATATAAGTTTTATTTTCAAAACCATAACCAATGAAAATGCATTTGATACTTTTTCATCCAATTTTGTTCTTTTTTCCTTAGGAATAGTTGTAAGGTAGAATGGGGGAAACAAGCTAAACTATGCATCTACGCTTCTAAATAAGATAATTGTATCTAAAACTCAATGAATTTAAACTAAATTAAACTAAAAAGCTTCAAAATGCTATCCTATTGCTCTCTAACTCTAAAGACTCTCTAATTTACTTAGCTCTCAGATTCTTAAGCTAATTAAACTATTAAGTGACACTTAGAGAATGAGAAATGAGATTATGCTACTCTATTTCAATCTAAATATGCAAACTCTATGCTAATGGCAGCCATGACTGCAAATGCTGATGCTGGATGGATGCTGGATGGTTGCTGGATGATTGTTGGATGAATTGGATGCTTGAGTGCTTTGGAAACCTGCAGAGTAAGATTACATTAGTTGGGATCCTTTTTGTGTAGCCCAAGAGCTATATTTATAGCTTTCACGGCAGCACAAATGTACAGGAAACCGGGATGAGGGGCTGTGATTTCTTCTGGAGAATCCAAAGGCATGGGATGAGAAGAAGGAGCTGATCATGGAGAATGGTTTCTCCCCATGAAAACACCAGGCAAGATAAGAGGGAAGGTGGGTGGAAGGTTGTTGAGAGATCTTCCTGCAGAATTTCCCTGAAGCTTTCCCGTGAATGGCAGTGCCATTAATTTGATTGGTGGGGAAATAAATATTTATTGGTGAGGGAATAGTGCAAACTTTATGCAATAAATTTAAATAGTTTTAATTTATTTAAATTTAGCAAAAATGAGGAATAAATAATTTAATAAATCAAACTATAGGGTTTGGTTTTATTAAATTAAAGGAGAGTGATAATTAAATAAAAGATTTTTGACAATCTTTATTTAATTAAGAGGAAATGTGAAATTAAATAACACGAATTATTTAAATTGTGTATTCAATTTTAAGATAGAAGAAATAATGATAATAATTAAATAAAACAAAGTTTTTAATTTTGTTTATTTAATTAAGAGAGAATTAATGTGATAAAAATGATAATAATTAAATAAAACAAAGTTTTTAATTTTGTTTATTTAATTAGGAGAGAAAAATAGGAGAATTGATAAATGAACTTAATATAAATAAATATTTCTATTTATTTACTAAGTAGAGGAATTTAAGGTTAATTAATCAAATAAGGCGTATTCGATTAATTGGATTCTCCAGACCATTTTTAGGTGTCTACATTTTGCCCCTCTTTGAAGTGATGTGTTTACACAGTGTTTCAAAGAATGTTTTTGCTTCGGCTGCCAATATTGACAAAAGGTTTTAAAGCATGCCCCAGACTTGTCCCAGATGATGAATTTCGAAAAAGATAGTGATATATGCCCCCTCGGGAGATAAATTGATGAATTTTGGATATTTTATGAATTTTTCAAAAACTTTGAATTTTTTATGATGGTTTGATGATGAATTGATGAATAAACAATTTATCTCCTGACAAGATTGTAAATGCCCCAGTGATTGACAAAAATTATTCCTCAGAATGAGAAATAAATAAATCCTATAAAAATTCCCCCAAAATAGCCTATAAATGCTCCAAAGGTCATTTTCAAAAGTCATGTGTGCATTGACTTTTATAGATTTTGAGATAGAGACCCCTCAGAGCAATCAGAGCCAGGATGCCGATCCCGTACCACACCCACCGACTCGAGCGTGTGCGCCGTCATCAGCGTCCGGCCGACTATGGACCTCCGGTATGTATCTCAACTCATCCTCGTAATTCGTGCCTTTATTTTTGATGTTTTATTTACATTTTTAGAGTTTTAGCGCGCGGTGAACGTGGTGTAGCGCGTCCGTTATTTTCTGTAGCGCGTCATAGTTTTAGCGCGTCCGGTCAATAGCGTAGCGCGTCCAGTAAGTTCTGTAGCGCGTCAGAAGTTTTAGCGCGTCTGGTGGGTTTTGTAGCGCGCCAGTGAAATTTTGTAGCGCGCCAGATATTTTAGCGCGCAGGGTCAGATCTGTAGCGCGCCTGGTGGGTTTTGTAGCGCGTCAGAAATTTTAGCGCGCTAGGTTGATTTTGTAGCTCTTTTAGTAACATTGTGCGATTTGATTTTCGTCGATTTGTTTTTGATTCCATCTATTTTAGTTTGATCTTGATGGGGAATTGATCTCATGATGAGCGAGATCGATTAATTGATAATATTTACCCTCATGATAGGCGAGGAATAATTATGTATTCTGAATGAATGAACCCAATTGTTAGACACGGGTTCCCTGATGATTTGATAGGTTGATAGGTAAAAGCACAATGTTTGGAAAATTTGATGATCTTGTGATATTCTGATTAAAATGTTTTGTTTTGCATGAGTACAGGAGCAGTTGGATGTGATTCAGGTGCGGGAGCAGTTCCCCTGGCCATTTGATATGATTTCGCGACTGTCTCCTGATGAGAGACAGCATATTGCTTCCTGTGGTTTAGCTACATTGTTGGACATGCCCCATATTAGACTTAATAGGGGTTTATTGACGGCTTTGGCGGAGAGGTGGCATAGTGACCACAACACCTTTCATTTACCCACTGGTGAGATGACAGTGACGCCAGAGGATGTATGGCGTATCCTTCGCATACCGTTCGTAGGAGAGATTGTGGTCCATGACTCGGAGGAGGTTGGTGGGGTAGAGGCCATGCAGAGGGTCTTTCAGGATCCCCACATTGCAGGAGAGTGGATCCCATGGATAGATATATATGAGTCATATGCTCCTCTTCCTTCAGTTTTGGCAGGTTTCGTTGGTGGATTCCTTTGTCCTGATAAGAGGTCAAAGGGTCTATCACTTGGATGGGGTCGTGTGCTAGAGGGCCTGGTGGTCCATAGGACGAGATATGCATGGGGCATGTGCATGCTTGCCCAGTTATATCATGATTTGCATTGGATTGTTTATCTTGGCGGCAGCAGTCTATCGGCAGGGGCTACCCTTCTCCAGGTATGGGCCTGGGAGCACATTGCTGTTACACGTCCCGTACCCGTGTTGGCCAGACCAGCGACGAGGCCGTATGTTTTTTGATACAGAGGCAGGCCTACCCAGCATATGATGGGGAAGCTTGAGTATTGGAGACGGATCGTTGATGACATTGAGGCAGTGACCTGGCGTCCGTACCTAGACTGTGATGCTTGGGATGACGATGATATTGAGTTGGGGTTCTTATCCGATTCCATGTATTTGATCGGGAAGAGCCCCAGGGTCTTGGAGCGTTTCCTATTTCATCGGGTGTACAGACAGTACGGTATTGTGCAGTGCATGCCACAGGGTGTAGCCCACTATGGACGGCGACGAATTGATGTGCCTGATTGGGGTCCTAGCTTGCCTTATGGGGCACTTGTTGAGGGTTACCGTGCCTTGCAACCATCAACGTGGGAGGTTCGATGAGACATTGGCCAGAGCACCCATACACACGAGTATGGAAGTATGCGTACGCACCCACCTCCTGTGAATTACCATTCGGATAGGCGGCTGTACCGTGACCATACCGTGATAGCACGCTGACACCACGGCACCAGCAGCACCAGCAGCAGCACCAACAGGGGGTATTCAGGTCGGTCAGCGATGGGGGAGAGAGGAGGATGTTGATGTCGATGTGGAGAGCAGCTCAGAGACTGACAGCAATGACAGTTCTGACAGCAGTGAGGATAGCAGTGACGATGATGGTGGAGATGGGAGGGGGCCGAGCATAGCAGGTTTGCTCAAATTATCCTCGGTCGCGCCCTCTCGTAAAGAAGCCCGGTACATTACATCTTCATGGCAGATCTCGGAGGTGCCAAGCTCTGAGTCGCGAGTCACGGGAACTGCGGGGGCGATTACTTACCCGAGTGCGAGTTTATGCTTCAGACCGGGGCTGGGGCGCGAGCTACGGCTAGCTCTTGCTGGACTCAAATCCATCTCACAGTTAATTATGAGAGATGGGCTTTATAGGCAGCGTGGCGATTTCGGTGTGAGTTCACGAGCAGTTGTCCTGACCCGAGGGCATAGATCATGGCCCTTGGCGTCGAGGCGGGATACCATTGATGAGCAGTGAGGCGGCCACGGGCAAATGCCGAGAGAGGAGTTCTGAGAGGTGGCGGATCAGGACATGGCGGATTATATCACGAGAGGCCATGGTAGTCTTTGAGATTGAAGAGTTCTACGGAGCGTTATCATGAGTTGTGTCCCCAGGCGAGCTAGCTATATTCGGTCAGCTCGAGAAGTCGGTCTGGGGCGGTGGCGGAGGTGTGACCACTGACCTCTTCCAGAAGATCAGAGATCACAGGGGCCGTCCGTTAATTGATGCAGAATCTTGGTGCGAGACCTGCTCCTTCTGGTGGGAGTACCACCTGATATGTATATGCATACCCATTGAGAGATTGATATTGCTATTTTTGACATGATGTTATTTTCATTCTTTTCAGACTTCATTGTATACTTGACACGTGATGAGATATATATGTGCAGCGGTTCGATTGATTCATGATATGTTTTGATATGATTTATGTGATGGATGCATTGATTTTATGATGTATTGACGTGATGGATGTGTGGATTTTATGATGTATTGATGTGATGGATGAAATGATATTGACGATGTATTTCTTTTCTTATGAGATGTAATGTATGATTATAAAATGTGATTGATGATGTATGGAAATGTGATAAATGAATATGTGATGTGTTAAGTGTATGATGAATAATGAGATGTGAATAGAATGATATAAGATAAAATGTGATTTAAAATGTAATGACAAATGAGTAGATGATATTTAATGAATGATGAGATGTAAATGTAATTGAAATGTAATGATGAATGGAATGATATTAATGAGATTGAATGTAATGATGTGATGAATATGTAATGATAAATGATGTATGGATAAATGAATATGTATGATGAATGTATATGATAGATTTAAATGGAATGATATGTATGATGAAGATGTAATGCAATGAAATGTACTGATAAATGGAATGAAATTTAATGAGATTGAATGTAATGATGTGATGAATATGTAATGATAAATGATGTATGGATAAATGAATATGTAATGATGAATGTATATGATAGATTTAAATGGAATGATATGTATGATGAAGATGTAATGATAAATGGAAATGTAAATGATATGTAATGAAATTTAATGAGATTGAATGTAATGATGTGATGAATATGTAATGATAAATGATGTATGGATAAAATGAAATGTAATGATGTATGATAGGTGAGATGTAAATGATATGTAATGAGATGGAATGCCATGATGTATGATGAATATGTAATGATAAATGAAATGGTGTAACATAACGTGTATATATGATGTCACGAAATGAGATATTTATTGTGGATTGATGAGATGAAGATATGATCCCATATGAGGTGTCAAGTATACTCAGTCTTTAGTAAGAAAAGATAACATCATTTGCGATTGAATCATTGTAACTTGTGCCATCAGTACTCTACAGATGTAGTATTATGAATGCAATCTATGTTAACCATGCAAATGCCTATTTTATCAATGCAAATCTAAGTTTCACTTTAATAATTATTTAATCTGCTTTGTATCATCACTGAGCTTTATTTTTAAAATGTTGAAAGTGAATACAAGCATCAATGATATGAGATAGACCAATGATGACCTGAGTATTTCTTTCATGATTTTTGATATTGCAAGCGAACACAAACATCATGGTATAAGATAGACCAATGATGACCTGAGCATTTCTTGCGTAAACAAACAAGAATTAATCATTTTCTTAAGTGAATTTAAATGTCATCCATGATACTTGGTAGAGCATTTCCCGTGACAATTCACAAAACAATGATGACTAATTCACAAGCAGCAGACAAAGAAAATATATCATTCTTCTTCCTTACATCTCTAGTTCAATACATCATTGAGTTGCTCCAAAGAGATGATAATCAAATGATAAAAAGCACAAAAATTCAAATTCTAGTTAATGTATTTTCAAATCATTATTCAGATTAGATCATCATTGTCGAGATGTGTGTGCTGATGTGTGCATGATTTTCCCAAATGTTTTGACCAAGTGATGCGACCTAAAAGACCTATCCTAGGGGTCTCAGGGACTGATCAAAGATTAGTCTTGCCTACGTTATACACACAGAGACCACGTAGTTTGACTGACACAGACTCCACTTTTGACTTATGCAGACTCTATTTTTGTGTTTTTGATTTTCTGATGTTTTTGGATTTTAAATTTTCTGATGTTTTTGGACTTTGAATTTTCTGATGTTTTTGGATTTTTAGATTTTCTGATGTTTTTGGACTTTGAATTTTCTGATGTTTTTGGTTTTTTGTATTTTCTGATGTTTTTGGACTTTGATGGGTTGCCACTTGATGTTGTTATGTTTAACTGCCCTTCCATGCAAGCTGAAAGTCTACTTGTACCAGATAACATTAGGATGTTGCCCCCAAGCTAGGGTAAAACATGGTATCCTTGCTATGATATGGATAGTGATAATCTCAAATGATAGATGGAAATAATATGAAAGGAAACAATCGTAACAACACTGTACCCAATAGATAGAGGAGTTTTGGTGAAAATCACAAGTAACGCCTGTTTGCCAGGTTTTCATCACTTGTTTTTATTGTGTCCTCTTTCTTTCTTTTTTATTTTATTTATTTATTTATTTATTTATTTTTCCCTCTTTTTCTGTCATCATGACGCTTGTTTGCCAGGTTTTCATCGAGACAACTTTATTGATCGTGCACTAGATATCCTCAAGTGTAGAATCGCCGGAGATGAATGCTGTTCATGGGCTCCTCCAACATGTCTCCCTCTGGTGTAGACAGTCGATATGCTCCTGATCCATAGACTGATATGATTACATAAGGTCCTATCCAGTTAGGTTCAAACTTTCCCTTCTTTTCTCTGTCTGCTTGATTTCTAGGGTTTTCCCGTAGGACCAAGTCTCCAATCTGGAAGACTCTAGGTTTAACCCTATGATTATAGTTTCTAGACATCCTTTGTTGATAGGCTGTCAAATGATTAACAGCTTGTTGTCGACGTTCATCAAGTAGCTCTAATTCCTGAAGTCTAGAGACCCTATAATCTTCATCTGAAATGAGTCCCTTTAGTGAGACTCGAAGGAATGGAATTTCTACCTCAATAGGTAGTATTGCTTCTGATCCATAGACAAGAGCATATGGTGTAGCTCCTGTTGGTGTTCTGATGCTTGTCCTGTAAGCCCAAAGAGCAGGGTTAAGCTGAACATGCCAATCACGTCCTACTTCATTTACAGTCTTCTTGAGAATTTTGAGGATTGTTTTATTTGAAGCTTCTGCCTGTCCATTACCTTGAGGGTAATATGGGGTTGAAAAGCGATGTTGAATATGGAACTTTTCACACAGCTCTTGGACGTCTTGGTTTTTGAAAGGCCTGCCATTATCTGTGATGATTGACTGGGGTATCCCATATCTACAAATGAGATAATTAAGAATGAAAGATGATATTTGCTTTCTAGTGATTGTGGTTAAGGGAACTGCCTCCACCCATTTTGTAAAATATTCGGTTGCTGTGATAATGAATTTGTGTCCATTAGATGAAGATGGGTGAATTTTCCCTACCAAGTCTAGTCCCCACTAACAGAAAGGCCATGTAGTTGCAAATGGATGCAGCTCTTGTGCTGGTGCATGTATAAGATTGCCATGGATCTGGCATTTTGAACATCTTTTGACAAAGTGATAAGACTCTTGCTCCATGTGTGGCCAGTAATACCCCAAACGAAGGAGTTTTTTGGCTAAAGATAATCCACTTGAATGTGTTCCACAAATTCCTTCATGGACCTCATGTAAAGCGGAAGCGGATTCGTCATGTTCTAAACAACGTAAAAGAGTACCATCTAGGCCTCAACGGTAAAGGGTGTCGGAAATAATGGTATGTTTGGAGGATTGGCTTATGAAGTTGCGCTTTTGGTTGCGAGAAAGATCTGGTGGTAAGATATTATCTTTCAGATAAGCATAAATGTCTCCATAAATGGAGGATTGGGCACTATCTAAAAGGCTTATGGTTTGGGATTTGGGATTTGCGTATGCAGGATTTGATACTTGTTCTACAATAAATCGATAACGATCTTGTGTTTCAGGCATTTGTAGAAGAGATGCTATTGTGGCCATGGCATCTGCTACTTTGTTCTCTGATCTTGGTATCTGCTCAAATTTGATTTCTATGAAGTACTTTCGTAGGTCATCCACCAGCCTCTTGTACAAAATCAGTGTGTCATCCTTAGTTTGATAATCATTGTTGACTTGATAGATGATTAACTGGGAGTCTCCATACACCTATAGTTATGTGATTTTCCATTCAATAGCCACTTTAATTCCAAGGATCAAAGCTTCATATTCTGCCACATTGTTAGTGCAACGGAAGGTAAGCCTGTATGATCGCGGGATTGTGTGCCCAAGAGGTGTGACAAATAGAATTCCTGCTCCTAATCCATGTTGTGTGTAGGATCCATCGAAGTAGAGTTGCCATGGTTGTGTTGTGACATTTAGGATATCTGCATCAGGAAATTCCATGGTCATATGATGACTGTCAGATAATGGAGCTTCTGCTAATTGATCGGCGATGGCTTGTCCTTTGATAGCTCACCTTTCCACATACTGAATATCAAACTCACTGAGGAGCATGACCCACTTTGCCAACCTTCCTGTTAAAGCTGCTTTGCTCAGTAAATACTTGAGAGGATCAATTTTTGCAACAAGCTTGATAGTGTGAGTAAGCATATAGTGTCGCAATTTTTGTGTTGCAAATACTACTGCTAAGCATGATTTTTCAATGAAGGTATAGTTTACTTCATGTCCATTGAGTGTCCTGCTGATATAGTATATAGCCTGTTCCTTTCCTTCTTTATCCTCTTGTGCTAGCAAGGCTCCTAAAGAAATGTCTGTTGTTGCAATATATAACAATAATGGCTTGTCTTCACTGGGTGGTACCAAGATTGGTGGCGTCATCAGATAATGCTTGATTTGATTGAAGGTACTCTCACACTGTTCATCCCATTTGAAAGGCACATTTTTATGTAAGAGATGGTTGAACGGATGACACCGATCTGCTAGTTGGGAGATGAATCTTCTGATGGACTGTAGTCGGCCTTGTAGAGATCTTAATGTGCTGATATTCTTAGGAGGTGGCATTTCCATAATGGCCTGGACTTTTTCCGGATCTACTTCAATTCCCTTTGTAGAAACTATGTACCCTAGGAGCTTTGCTGATGTTACTCCAAAGGCACATTTCTTTGGATTCAATCTGACTTTGAATTTTTCCAACCTGTCAAATATTTTGGCCAATATCTCTAGATGTCCTTCCCTGGTGTAAGATTTGGCTAAGATGTCATCCAAATAGTCCTCCATGAAGGTATGCATCATGTCGTGGAAGATTGTTGTCATAGCCCGCTGGTATGTAGCTCCTGCATTCTTTAACCCAAAAGGCATGACATTCCAGCAGAAGGTGCCCCATGGACATGTAAAGGTTGTCTTTTCTTGGTCTTCGGGAGCTATCTTGATTTGATTGTATCCTGAAAATCCATCCATGAGTGATAGCATTTTATGGCCGGCTGTGAGATCTACAATCATGTCTATGTTTGGCAAAGGAAAATCATCCTTTGGACATGCTTTATTTAAATCCTGAAAATCAGTACATATTCTCATAGTGTTATCTGGCTTTGAAACAGGCACAATGTTGGATATCCATTCCGCATAGTCAATAGATCTGATAAATCCAGCATCAAGTAATTTCTTCAAGTCATTTTTCACTAATAATGCAACATGTGGATGCATTTTTCTCAGCTTTTGTTTTACTGGTTTAGTGCTAGCTGGTAAGGATAAGTGATGCATAATGAGATCTGTGTCCAAGCCTGGCATGTCAGAGTATGACCAAGCAAAATTGATGCATCGTTCTTCAAAGAATTTGATAAAATCTGGCTTTTCTGTATCTGTCATGGATGTGGCCAGGTGTAATATTCTTGCTTTTTCTGCTGTGCCAATATTAATAGACTGTGTGGGTTCTATTAACACTGATGATCTTTCATGGTAATGTCGCGGGAGAATGTCAAACCTTCCATCCTTTGGTGCCTCAATGAGGTTTTCGCCATCGGATGCGTTCTTTATTTTTACTATTTTAGGATCAAATACTGCCATAGAATGGTTTTCACCATTAGATCCATTTTTTTCTTTCATATTTTTGCAACTGGAAGGTTTGGCATCCTCCTGCCTAAAAGCATCATTAAAAGAAGTATTGGTAGAACAAGCATCGGATTCCTCACAGCAAAGGTAGTTAATAATGGAGGAATCATTGTCAAAAACAGGGAGATTAATAGGATGTTGGGCTTCCCATTCGATAAGTTCGGGATGTAGTAAAGGCAATGAATCATTAGATGGGTGGAGGTCAGCGATTGTGAAAGCTCAGACGGAAATGTCATCTAGGTTGTCTATGGTTATGTCGAGGCCTACAAAGGTATTTTCTTCCACATCATTTATCTCAATCGATGTCCGTTCATCTTCACTTGAGTCATCAAAATTTTGTGTTTCAAAGACAATAGGATTAAAACTTGAGCTTTGACCCTCCTCGTGATTAGGGGTATACTTTTTGATAATGTCAACCTGAATATCTTCATAGGAAACCTCTGATAAGTTGTCCCACTCATACTCATTTGAATCTGTTTTAGAATTATCTCTTATTTGAAGAATACGCTCCACAATTTTATTGGTGATTTCTGCTCTTGCTTTTTCTGTGTATCCTAGTC